>OOFE01002525.1:1571-12850 GCA_900323365.1 Monocentris japonica | reverse complement strand
CATTAAAGGGCTAGTCAGAGCAGCCACTTTGGGTGAAGATATACGTTGTGATGTATGCCAAGCCACCGGCAATGATTTGCTTACCCACATGCACACAAACACATAGTCGCACACACTTATCTGAAGGGGCTGAACATATGTAGTTTAACATTAGTGATAGCACTGTTTTATCACTTTGGGACTGTATCGTGTTTGAGTTTTTAAACAATGTTATTCTTTTGTAGCATTCCTACAAACATGATGTACAGAAAAAACAAAAACAAAAAAATGAGACAGGAATTTGCTCTGAACAAAATACATAGTTGTCCATTCATTGTCATCCTGGCTGATTGGTACAGTGGAGCTGTGTGTGGGGAGAGAGAGAGAGAGAGAGTCAAAGAGAGGGAGCGAGTGAAAGAGAGTGAGTAAGAGAGCAAGGCATTGTTCTGACAGCAGTACAATGAAATACCAGCCTCACAGAGCAGCCTGATAGAAAGCCTTGTCAGAGCACAGATCAAGAAAGGAGCCAACATATCAAGCTTTGTCTCATTCAACACAGTCTAGTTAGTCCCTCCAGCTTTCCATGGGAAAAAAAAAATCTTAATCTGTCATAAATTTGTAGTTTGTAGAAAAGATTTGCTGCAATATTACATGGCCTTCAAAAAATGTGAACATACAAATTTTCATGAAATGCAGACAGCAGAATGGCAATTATTTTTAAATCAAATCATCTCAACTTACGTAGGGTGATGTCTAGAAGGGACATAAGAGATTTCAGGAAGTGATCTCCATTTCACATCACCATCAATTATCATAGAAAAATGTAGGACAAAGGTACAGGTGGCTCTATTGAAGAATTTCAACACACTATCTATATTCCAGGAGTAAAGTTTGAAAACATTTATCTCTCAAACTAAAGATAAATCATCTACACATAAGTAGATTCACAGAAGTTCACTGTAAAAAAAAGGCTGCAATTTGGCATGCTAGTCATAGAAATTAGTTACAATGTTAGTTAGCTTGTTTACTAGCAAATCTATTTATCTAGGTAGCTAGCTATGACATAAAGCCAGCTAGCTACACTGTAATTGTTTTAGAGAAAATCGTTATCTTTACGAAACCAAATGAAGTGGTTTGCAATATTCTGATGAAATATTCAGTGAAATAATTATGATGCACTGAGATTACTAAATGTAATACGTTTATACAGGACTAAATGGGTACTGGCTTGTGATTGGTGCTCAGGGGTGCACACTGTAACTGTGTGAAAAGCAGAAGGAGAAATTGCGAAAGGAGCAAGAGGAAAAACTTGCGTAGGAGAAGCTGCTTGTTCCATCAGTTTATGATTTGTCCGACGTACACAAAATGGAACGGTGAGTGGGTGCTATATTTCACCTATGTTTTAAAAAACTGAATGCAAGTCAACTAATGTGGAAAGCTATCTTAGCTAACATTAGCTTACCCATTGGCTTACCCTAGCTAACCCTAACCAATGCTATGCTTTGGATCTACTTATTAAATAGTGCCAGCGCAATGTTTTGGAACTACTTCGTAAGTAGATCCAAAGCATAGCATCTGTTTGTGAGGACAAGCGGCATCAGTACTGCATTTGTACTGTTGTATTGTGTTGTAGATGGTTGAAACTGTTTTACTGGTTGTGTTGATTGTGTTAAGTGTCCCTATCGACTGCCATTAATGTGTCTGCTGCTTGCTGCAAGAAGTAGCCAGATCTCTGAACACAGGACTCTGCCTAAACTAATGTCCATGGATCTGTATCACTACTAGTGAGTAACTCACACCACTGTATGTCCAAAAACCCAAACTATCCCTTTAAGATGTGCACTGTGGTCTTTGAAAGTCTTACAGTTAGAATCTCTCAACATTGCTTATTGACATTATTGATAATGTGTTATGTATTAAGTCAGAGGTCATGATCATGCTCTTATATTGATGTATTTTTGAACATTTTTAAATTCATGTTTCCTTCTCCAAATGTGTTGGATCTTAAAAGGCTTGCAACCTGTTTTGATAAGGATTTTGCAGATGTTTTTGAATGCTGCAGTGAGATGTGTGTTTATCTTGGAAGTTCAAGTCAATAAAGGATATTGGCACATTGGAATGTATTAGGTGTCAACAATTTTTTACCTAGTTCAATCAGCTTAAAATCATCAATAGTGATTAAGATCAATTAATAGGAAGAAAATAACTTATGTGAACTAATGATTTTAAGTAATGTTTACTAATGTTTAGTGTATTGAACTTAAAATATCTAGTCTATTCAATTTAGACTTTTAAGTACATACTACTACTTAACCAGTTATGTAGCACCATATGTAAAAACTTAAGAAAATTAAGGCAACAAGTTTCCAAACAATTTTCTAGTAAAGCCAACTAATCCGGGTTTACAGAGTGGACAAAAAACCTCACGATGACACAATGGCATTGTTGTGAGAGATTTGGAGAGTTTGGTAGCTATAGACTAAACACTTCACAGAGGTTCATTCTTTAGTAATTGAATAGTCATTGTTAAAGTTGATTTGAGGGGGGTAAATGGTGAGCCTCGTATGAGTTGTGATGCTTTTATGTTCCTCACTGGATTAATTGTCTCAAGAGACACACAGAAATTTGATATGGAGATTGTGTCGAACAAGTGGTCAGATAATGCCTGATTTGGCATAAAGGACTAATTCTGTGTGCACACAACTGCACAAAGAACCTGCATAAGGATGAGAGACTGGTTAACCTGGTCATTTTTACATAAACTGAGGCTAAATATACTTGCATAGTGAGCAAGTAATCTGTTTAATTGTTTACTGTCTACATGTGCCTGTATCCGTGTTTATGGTGTGTGCGTGTGTGTGTGTGTGTGTGTGCATGCGTGCGCATACATGTGCCTAACACATACAGTATATGTCTATGTGCATGCCTTTGTGTGAATGTGTGCGTGTGCCAGTGTGTATGTGTTTGTGTGCTTTTGTGTGCCTTTGTCTCTCTATGTGTGTGTGTGTGTATCATTTGTCCCTTGGATCACATGCAAGGCATGAAATATCAGCATTTCATGGACACGCAAAGGGATTATAGCTTGCCCTTCCACTCCTGTTTGGCAAAGGAAGTTGTGCACATCTCACCATCATGCACGTTTACATTATGGCCAGATCTGCTCTGACAACCAGTACAGCTGAATAAACAGCAATCCTCAAACACTCTACAAAAGTAAGACCATGGTGGTAAATAGACTTGAATGGATGTGTTACTATGAATGCAACAGGTAATGACAGTTGAGTAGTGTGATGGTGTGTGTGGAGCACTTGAAACTCTATGCGAGTAGTGGTGCAGCAGATGGAGAACGATATGACTTCTGGATTCCTACATTAGTTTGCTTGAAAGAGGAAGAGAGAAAGTGATATCTTGAGGCAACACTATGTGTAGTTGTGGAAATAGGATTTTGTAACCACACTTGGATCAAATACTTTGGGTATACTTAAAGGTTGTTTAAGTCTACTCAGGTGCTAGATGGGTGGTGTTTGCCACATAAGACCATACAATATGTACAAAGTTTAGATAATTACAGAAGGTATTTGAATTTCAATTTCATATACTTTCATGACTGACATCTTACCTGACACTGTCTGAATAGTTCTGATGCAATATACTTTAACCATCTGGTACTCAAAGCATGTTAAAAGAAATGCTAAGACTTAATTGCAGATACTATTTGACCCATGTTTGTTAATCATTAGTAACCACACAAAAGAAAAACTAAAATTAGTGCTCTGTGAAACAGAAAAGGAGTTTGAGGGAACAGGCAAGATTCTTGGAGGACCACCACCCATTTTTTCACAGCTGAGTCAGAGTGCAGTCGTTTCAGGGCGCATGGAGGGCATCCGCTGGTCCTCTTAGTTGCCTGCGACTCTCGTATGATATTCATGCATGGGCATGAAAATCTCATCTAAGAAGGGCTACAACCATAACCATGTCTGAGTTCACAGGCTTTTTGATTTGTTCCATGTTCCTTGCGCTGTTTGTGGCTGTGTATGTCTGTGTCTGTGCCCTGAGTGTACTTATATCTCAGGCCACTCATGCAGCAGGAATGCTAACACTAATATCCCTTGACAGAGGACGGCCTCTCCAGACCTGACCTTTTAATGCTGAAACCTCTGCAATCCTCAGTGAGGAACAACAGGATAGGCAGAGCCTAGTCTGGAACATCTGGACTAATCCATGCATGTGGATCAAACCTTGCAGCTACCGATGAAACCTCAAGGGTGCTAACGTGGCCTCAACTGTGAGACAATATGTGGGATAGACTAATGCTGGAACAGGACTGAAGGTTTATGCAGGGTTCCAGGCAAAGTGGCCAGTTATGCTGCAGGTCATCATGGAAAGCACTGCTTGCCTCTGGGTTGCCATTACCAGTTTCAAAAATAGCAGAAATTCTCAGAAATGGCAACATACTTCAAAATGATACAACTTCAAGCATGAATTTTGTAGTAACTGAAATAAAATCGACTTTCTAACCACTTTCAAGTCAAGTCAAATAGCCAAATCGCCACCTTACAACATTGCATTGAAGATGCTATTGCTGGGTGATAAATCATTGAGATCAATCTTGTGTGATTGGTATGCAGCCTATTTTTGTGGCCCTCTATGACAGGCACCTCTACTCGCCAGGAGCATATTAAATCTCTATCAGGCCAAAAAGACCTGCATGCATAGATCCCTTTAACTGTCATGTGCCCCATCTTTATTTTCTTTTGCACATCACATGGAGGCCATATTTAAAATTCCTTCTGATGAATTACTGTTGTGTCTCCAACTTTGTTGTCTCCTGAGCAGTCATTCCTCTGGCTTGTCATGTGACAACACTGATGGAGTTCCTGTTGCCCTCCCTTTTGTTCCTTCAAGTGCTATACTAAGGGCAAAGTGACCCCAGGTGGGAGGTAGGGCCATTAAGAGCTGCAAAGTGCAGAGCAATGGTGTGCAAAAAGTGCATAGTCCCAGGGGGCACTTTTAGGCCCTCTGAGACACCTTGCATAGAAATGAGACCGAATGATGGCACAAGACTGAGTTCATCTGACACCACTGTTTTTGGTTAAAAGCAGAGTCCTGTTGTTGTTGAGTTAAATCGTCCATGATTCATCATCTAGTAAACATGTAATGTACAGCCATCCCCCTGTGAACTGTGTTTCAGTCTGTGTCACAGGATGATGCGAAAGTGATATGATAATAATAAACAACGTGGTACTTCTTTGATCCCCGCAGGGCAATTCTCTTTTCCCTTGCCCCACTCCACAGGGAGGTGAAAGCGCAGGGTCAGCAACAGAACAGCAAGTGTCAAACTGGTAGGGAATCAGTGTCTAGCTCAAGGACACTTGAACAAAGCAGTTGCTTACCATGTCTGCTTGCCTGGGTCCCCTGGTTGAAGAGCAATCTCCCTACTCACTATGCCACCCTGCTGCCCAACACGTTGTGATTCACTGGTTTGGCCATTGGATGTTTACTTAAGTACAGTATAAAAATACTAACTGTTTTGTTTCCCCTTTATCTAAATTATTTTAATTTACTGACTCAGTTCATACAGTGAAAACGTCCTATCACATCTGACAAACAGCCAAGGGAACATCTTCTTACCTGACTCGATTGTTGCAGAACTTAGTGAACTGTGGTTGATTGAGGAATATCAGTCGGGCATCTTCTTGGTCAGCTAAGGACGTCTTTTCTGATGTGTCCTCTGTCTTTTCATACCCTGTAAAAAAAAGAAAAGAAAAAGAAAAGAGACTTTTTAAGTAATAAAGTGCCCCTTGGATGCAAACAAAAGCAAAATGAAAAGATAATTTATGTTTGAGTCTGTCTTCTTGGTGGATGACTGTATATCATAGAATCTCCAAAAGATATTTATTGAGTCTTACCACCTGTACCATTGTAAGAAGGCACAGACGTCAGTACAGTACTGAACATTAGGGCTGCACAATGTATCGTTTTATTATAGTCATCACAATATGAACTTGCACGATAAACACATCGCAAAAGACTGCGATATCTGCTGTGAACAGGCCTATAATATATTTAATAATGTGCGCATCACATTATGTTCTCTGTCGCGCCGGTGTATGAGACAGACCAGTAGCATTGCACCCATTGTGAAAATGAAAGTGAAACTTAAAAATGCAATTTGCTCCAAACTCGCTGTTAGTAACAGTGTTTCGTCCCCCACTCCATAAATTTAAAATAGGTCTGTCGTCCACCCCACAGTCAAATCGCAATATTCAACAACGTTATCGCATACTTTCCTCTACTGAACATTGTTGTTTTACAGCTACTCTCTGCACTCTGAGTCAAAACTAGAGAGACCACGGAGTGCCCTGACGGGTCAGTAGGTTTAAGTTTATCCTATGGAATTGCAACACCATGGGTTTTAAATCCCACTCCTGACATTTATTGAGTGTCATCTCTTTTCTTCTCATGTTTCTGGTTGCCCCCAACTTTATACTATGAAACAGAAATGCCAGATAAAGTGCAAAAACTGTGGAGACCATAAAAGTGAAAGAATTCAGCTCAGTCATAACACGCATGGAGGAGAATAGTTTGCTGAGATAAAGCAAAAAAAAACAAAAAATATGAGGACACGTCTAGACAGACTCGAGGAAGGCAAAGTCAAGGGCAGATTGCTCAATGTCTTCCACAGGGTCATCCATCACACCTACGGCTCAGGTGGCATGGCTCTGTGAGTGCGTGTGCATGTGGGTGTATGTGTATGTGTGTGAATGTGTGTGTATGTGTGTGTGTGTGGGGGGGTGCACTTGCGTTCCTAAGTGTTTTCAGAGAGAGAATGAATAATGTCTAAGGAATGCACTTGCACAGAGATATCTGCCTGGGAGGACATCTCATTAAGTACAACAGCACTAGTTGTGCATGATCATATGCAGAATTAGGTGGTCAACATGATGCTGGATTATGTTATGTTATGTTATGTGTTTTCCATATAATGTTAATATTTGGGTGGCCTGGCAAGGTAAATTACGGCCACCCGTGGCATTTTTTTCCAGATTCATTTTGGGTGCTGTGATGAACAAAGTACATAAGTAAACAAAGCATTCAAATGTGACTTTCTTGTCACTACATTTTCCAAAGAAACGAGATTTAATGCTGTCACAATATTGGTCAACTCCTTCAAGCCAAACTGTGTCTGTGTAAACACAAACTGAATAAAGAGGCAAAGTTAGAAATGCGCTGCAGTCAACACAATGTTAAGAAGGTAACCCAATTGTAAATATCTATATGTTGCTAAGGTTAAGGTTGGTCCTCATTAGCTTATACTAGAGTGAGACACTTGCATGCCTAAAAAAATACAGATACAGGGCTCGCTAAATTAAATGGCAATAATGCAGACTTTCGCCACCGCTACAAAAGTAAACTGCCAAACTGGATAAAACACTGTTATATATGAATATATGAATACAACTGCATTACGTTTACAAAGCAACTCCTACCCGAAGTCACATGCATCTCTGTACAAACAACAACAAGAAACAATTTTTACACTTATTCCTCAAGCTGTCAATACATGTACATGTAGTATGCTTATTTGATGGCCATCTCAAAGCTTACATTACACCGTTTTCCTGTTTCCTGAGTGTTGTGGGGTTGTTTTTCTGCTGGAAATGCTTTGTGATTACAGCTGGGAATTTCCTGTGAAGACTTTCTGACTTCCTGCTGGCAGGAGTGGATAAAGCTTATCTGTGTGAATCAGCTCCAGCGGTGTGGTGTCAATGTAGTACAGAGAAGTACATACCAGGCCTGGATCAAATAGTATTTGCAAATAATTCTTGCATTTGTTTTAATCTGGTTGAAGTACCAGATGGGTGAGGACAATGCAATGAGATTCAGAAAGTTTAGACAATTCTAGAAAAGTATAACATCAAATTTGTATACTTGTCAGTGACGGACAACTAATCTGACACAGTCTAATTTGTAAACATAAATGTTCAAGCAAACACTAAAGAATTTGCAAGTACTATTTGGCCCAGTTCTTAGGAATTTTAACATATTTTCTTTCCTACCAACCTGCTCAGGAGGGACATGTAAAAGCCCCTACATCATGAGAAACAGCTATTCCTTTATGGTACTTCATTCTTTCTTTCATTGTCTTTACCCACTTACGGTTATTCAGGGTCACAGGGGGCTAGAGCCTATCGCTGCATACATTGGGCAAAGTGCAGGGAAACACCTTAGACAAGTCGCCAGTTCATCACAGGGCTAACAGATACACAGACAAATATACTAACACACTCATTCACACCTAATCGCAATTTAGAGTCTCCAATCCACCTGATTTGTGTGTCTTTGGACTGTGGGAGTAAACTGGATCAACACAGAAAGGGACAAGGAATTGAACCTGGGATCTGCTTACTGTGAGTGGAGAGTGCTAACCATTGAGCTACCATACCTCCCAAGGCAGTTGATATTCAGCTTGAATATGCTACCAGTAATCCAACGAAAGAATATTCAAATTACCATACTGCATATAGGACAATTGGCTCTTTATACCAAAACAGGGTTTAAATACAACTGTACCACCCTCCATAAAAGCATCATGTGTTGACTTGCTCCACAAGTCTCTTGCTTGATGTGGCCTTGGCGCCTAGCTCGGCATATCTTGGGCATCAAAAGGCCTCTCACTGTCTTTATCTTTACAAGGAAAAGCAGAGATAAGCCTCAAAAGTTGAGTACATGGCCATGTAAATGATCTTGTCTGTTACACCTAGCTACTGAAATCAAATGTATAGCCTTGGGGATGAATTAACATGAGGAACTGAAGTGGTTGACTTGTGTGAAGTAGCCTACAAACAGGATGTCTGTCTGAAATCAAAAATCAAAAATGATTGCATTGGCAGAAGTGAGAAGTGTTGGTCAGCATTGAATAGGGAAATAACTCTCCTTGGACTGATGACACTCTTCTTGTCTTAATCTCTGTAAGAGTGAGATACTGCTCTGCTCCCATCAATTTCAACAAAATAGGATGGAGCTTTGTTGAACAGTTGAAAGAGGGTTTGGGTGGCAGAGATGCTTATGTATGTAATCCTGTTCTTTTTTATGTGCTCTAAAATTACACCCAAATGTTTTGATTTATTGAATCGTGATGAACAAGCCAGCTTCTGGCTTGGTGGTCAAGAAAAGGACTACATTCCACAGCTGATAACAGCCAATCAGCTATTTTGCCATAGCTGGAGGGTGTTATCGATCAGCCTACCTGGCTGATCCGTAAAGACTTAAAAGAGTGGCTTCTACAGTCCAGGGGTAGACCATCCGGAGAGCAGCCAGGAAGGGTCTCCTGACACCTTTGATTTTCTGAGGCTAAGTTTAAATCGTAATTTAAGTAAATAATTAAAGGTATTGTTTTGTCATTGCAATCCTGCCTCCTGTGTGATCTGTGCCATACATTTGCCCTCAGAATGGGCTTGTGACCCCTGGCTTTTTCCTGAGGGTGCCACATACTCCGAGACGACCAACAAACCTAGTTTGCTAACATCAACACAAAGCTACTGTGTGCCTTTAATTTAGTTTTCACAAAAGAATGAATTTACAACATGTCCTTGGGACATAAATTTAATAAAAACATAAAATATACTTTGCAACAACTGAAACAATTTAGGCTATTCTAAAGTTTTGACTGTAAAAACAAAATCACTAAAAGAAATTGTATATCAAAATGAGTTTCTTAATGACAACTGCTTATACTCAATTCACTGACAAGCCAATCTCGAATTGCACTGCGTATTGCGTTGAAACTTTGTGCAAACACTTATGGCTACATCTGCATACGAGACATGCCAGAATGTCCATAAAAGGTTGTCTTTTCCTATTCCTATAAAATGGTTGTTGTGTACTCTGCACATAGACAGAGACTTGAGATACTCTCACAACATGTACAGACTCCCTGTCTAACTGCGTTACTCGTGTGTTACTCCAGGTAACATGCATTCTCTCCATTCTGGCGACAGATGCTGTGTCAGCGGGACAGGGTGTCCAGGGATGTTGTGGGAATATCTCAAGCCTCTGTCTCCTGCAGTTCTTAATTTCAATGAGCAGATGCACCAAAAAATGTCTCTATTGGCGCCTTATCCATGTGGAAACGCTGAATGCACAGGGCATCAGTTAAACTTACCACATTTAAAAATAATCTTGGTACCTTCCCTATGCCCTGCTAATGTGCTGGCTCTTCTTATGATGCCTTGAAAACTCGAGCACATATGTGACAGGAATTATCTCAAGTTATTATCTTATCTAGTTTAGTTATGCAGAGTTGTCAAATTGCTTTAAATATCATTCCAATTACTCAGACAAATCAACAGCATTGCACAGCCTAATTCATTTCTTTAAAGTTTTTGTGGCTCAACAATTCATATCCTATTGAATGACAACCTCCAGAGAATGAGCGTGAATTTGTTGCATTCAGCTGTGGGCTATATGTGTAGAGAGCAATAGCAATAGCGATACTGGAACAACAAGAGTTTTTCCAGTCAATTAAAAACGAGTGTTGCAACCCTTACTCAAAAATGCATTGCATTATGGTCTATTAAGGCTGTCTACACACTGGAATTGCCCCCTTGGTCCATTGGTTAAGAACAATAGCTATAGCACCCTGAGGAAAGAAGCACTGACACCCCAGGTGGTCGGGAAGGAGCGGAACTTTAATGTCAGTTGTGGCTTTAAAGTGACAATTTAGTTTAGTTTACATTTTAGTACATACCTCTAAAGGAGTTCCCAGATGGTCAACAACCACTGTTTGGTTGGTTCGCTGGAGAACTGAAGTTAGCACAACTCATTTTGAAAACCTAGTCAAAAAAAATTGTGCTTAAAACACATGTGCAAACAAGGAAAATAAGGCCCAGGCAATATTATTTTAGTGTGTGTCTTTGATCTAACTTTTAAGGAAGCAATTTTACCTGTTTGTACTTTTCGATATTGAGAGCCTAAGAAAAACTCAGAAATGCCAGTGGTGACAGTGCATCCCCAGGGCAGCTAATGTTTGAGGTTGACTGATCCTAAACTTCTATGGAGGTGCACAGGCTGAAAAATGAAAATGTTCTACCAAAGTGAAGTACTATTTGAAGGTGGGCACTTGGACACACCTACAGATGCAGGTTGGATAGGGACCATCTTGTAAGATGAGTAAGTAACAGTAACCTTTAATGCCTGAGGTTCACATTTCCCTATCCTGATGTTTTAATTGATATTAGTAGATTATCCCTCTCAGCACTGGAAACAAGGCACTGCTGTGAAACTCTGCGTGAAGTCAA
>OOFE01002504.1:2387-33038 GCA_900323365.1 Monocentris japonica | reverse complement strand
GTCCATTTAAAAAAAGCAACCCCTCGATCGGCCTTTGCAGGGAATCGCCGGCAAACTCTACAAAACATACTACAGTCGCTGTTTTCCACCCAGGAGTATTGTTGCGTCCACAAAAGTAGAAAGCCCTCTTTCTTTTCATAGCCTCGCAAGTTTCTTTCACTGACATTTTTTTCGAATTTTTTTTTCCCCCATGTGTATTTCAGTGAATCACGATGCATTTCATCGGTCGCGTGTCTTGAAAACAATGAAATGACGAAAACGATGACATCTTCTAAATCTGCACTCACGTCGCAGATTCGCCAGTGACTGCCCTGCATAAACTTTTACTGGCCCCGGGCCATGGGTTATGTCAGACCATGTTCATATTGCCGAAATGTGCACAGGGGATGGTTAAGACAAAGAGGCACATTGAGTTATTATAGTGATAGCCTGACTGCTCACTTTATCTTAAATCAGAGCGGTCCAAGAACACAATTGGAAAATAAGCCTCAATTTCTCTGTTTTGTTCTTTTTCTGGCCAGGAGTAGAAGACAGGGCGGGGTGAAAGGGTGCCCTCTTCATTATTTATGAATATTGCTTTTCACTGTGTCAGCTCAGTGCTTCAGTATTGATCCATAGAGTGGAGACTCACTGCACCATCGCAGAGGGTTTCAGAGGAAGAGGTATAGACACAAAGCATACATGGGGTGGCTAATCGAGAGAACAAGGAAAAATCCTGATGGGCCGCTGAGTTTGTGAGCCAGAGTAAGAAAAGGGGGAGCTGAGAAACATTAAAAAATGCACTGCAAGAAGATGCAGCAAAAATGTGCTAAAATGACAAACATGCTTCAGGTTCAAACAAGCTCACAGTCAGCAGTCCCAGATGATAACAATGATGATGAAGAAACAGATAGTGGCAGGGAGGGTGTGGTCCAAAATTGAGGCATATGATATGGCATGCACAACGTGTTGTGCTGTTAAAGGATTTATTGGTCAATGTATAAATTATTGCATTTTAAGTGCAAAATTGTAATAATGTGGCCACCAAACTGATATGCAACAGTGCAATGACTTTTCAATGTCTAATGATCTATACTGTGCTCTGTAAGGATCCCACTTGGTGCTATTGTTTATTGTAGTCACTGAGCAGAGTGTGCCAGTGAGCAAAGTTATTGATGAGGTTGTGCCAGGACCCACCCAAGAGTCAACAAGGATCCCTGAGGACAGGACAGGTAGAGCCATGCCCAATGTTATTAGTGCAATGCAGCATGCAAAAATACATTTTAATGCTACTACTACTGCTATTACTACCACTACCACCACAACGTGCTATGATGTTTATCTTTATGGAATAGATTCAGACCAGAAAAAGAAAGACCAGAAAAAGAAAGACGAGAGGACACTCAATCCTCTGCCAATGCTGAGCAATTCTCCAGACATCATTCCCATCACATATATTTTAATCTAAATTGATTTAGTGACCCTGCAAACAGACCCTTTAGATTTAGAATGAAGTCTGTGTCTCCATTAGTTGCATTATTATGGCTAAAAATGTATAATCAGAGAATGGTGAAAATCCCATACAAGCCTAGCCTAGTGTATTTCAAGACGACATGGGGTCAGCAGCTACAGCAACTTTAACCCTTGTTTTGACCAGACATTTTTCCACAGCAGCTATTGTGTGCGCCCACAACGCAGGCCAAGTTATCAGTCTCCGGCAATCAGGAATGTGCTAGCCTCCAACACCATATAATTACAGTTCCATTGTGTGTCCAGGGAAGCAGAGAAAAGACAGCCTTTCCTTCAGTGCAATGAGTGAGGTGGGCCAAGAGCTGGAAGCTGTTTGTGAAACTAATATTTTATTCTATTTTATTTATTCTGATTTTTTTTCTTCCAAAAAAAGACGTTCCAAGCCAGCGTCAAGAACTAGCGGCGACCAAGGCTGACAGTCTGATTACTTTGCGTTGTCCCACGTCACCTGTAAAAGTTGCACATGAACATACCGCAAAGACTACAGCCCTGTTGCACGTACGTTCTGCACCGGCGTGAGAGGAAATAACTCTCCATGCCAGGAGGTGGCGGTAGTCCGTGCTTTGCTCATATCAGTTTCTGTTCTTGTGCACTGATTCGCTTAAGCTGAACAGCCAATCAGAGAGCGCTCTCTCACTGATGGCCTCTGCCAATTCAGCATGCTCAATCAGCCGAACAAATGCCAACATAGGCAGACTAGGGCCAACATTGCGGGACATACCCCAAAAACTTCAGACGCTCAAAGAGTGAGAGTTGTGTTCACATCCTTGGCATTAAGTCAAGCTTGTTCAAGGTGGGCAAATGACTGATAAGGATATGCACAGGATATCAAGGTGCAGCAGAGGTCTGGAGAGTGTCCACACATCAAGTCTGAGGCCATAGTTCTCTCCTGGAAATCAATGCTGATGGCACTTCAATTATTAGGCACAGCAAACTCAATGCCTGAATATACATTGCCTAACTCTGTTCAAAAAGACATCACAGCCACACCTGCCTCTCAGTTTAGAAGTCAGTTTGTCAATAATAAGGCTTTGACGTACTACAAACTCCACTTCCATTAGAAATATGCATCTCAACTGGCCATGTCTAAAGACCAAGTCTTTTTTAATGCACTTCAAATGTAATTAGAACTGCAAACCGAGTTAGCCTGTCCTCTGAATGATGATTATTGCGCTCATCTCACATTAGAGCTGTGTCATTGTCATCTCATCTTTCCTTCCATTGTCTCATGAGAGGTGGCGTCATTACACCACACTGGATTTCCTCAAACTGACCTGTCTTGAAGACAACTCATCTCAAAATGACTCATCTTTAAAATAATGATCATTATGGCCATCACTATACAGAATTCTAACTGTTTTTTTTCAATATACCACAGATAAAAATGTCAGCAGTTAATGCATGTTTCCTTATTTAAGATTAGTGCAACTGCACTGTTTTAGGATATATGCTAAAACAAAGGGGATTTTGTGAGCAAGAAACAATGTCTCAGTATGTCAAGGGTCTGCCAATATTTTATGATTGGAGAGAAATCGAGTCAGGGAATCGAGTATAGGGAAGAACTGCTGCCAAGTGCAAAATAGGAGGAAGCCAAATAGAGCCTCAAGTAGCACAGGATCATTAAACATGGTTTAGTGTGGAGAAGAACTGACTTTGTAACCAGAAGCTGCACCATTCATTCATAGAGATGCAGACAAACATAACTAAGAAGACACTGGGGCCTAACCCTTTAACTTGTATAACCTTTATTTCTTTATGATAATTGAATCCTGGCTAAGTCAACTGATACTGTACCCCTTTTAGAAACTTCTCACCCAGGTACTCCTACAGGCCGAATTATACTTCTGTGTAGACACACGTAAACATCTACGCGTAGCTACGCAGAAAAGGGTTTAATGGGTAAGAGTAGCCCGCAGATGCTCGCAGACGGGTCAACGCACACACCTCCCAAGTATAGCCGGTAGTGTTGGGGGTTTGGCCAAGATCCAAAACGGAACTAAAGCAAACTAACGAAATCAAACAGAGAATAGCAATGGAGCAGTTTGAGGAGCGACTCTCAGATGAGGTTTGCAAAAAAAAAAAAAAATGTATCCACCACTATGTAACAAGCACTCTCTTTGCTTACACTTTTACCGGGGGTGAAAACGGGTTTCCGTATCTGGATTGTTTCCCGCTTCCCTCAAAGTGGTGCCAGAAATCTCAATCATGAGCACCCGTGTTTACATGCATAGGCTCATCTGTGGCACACCACCACAATACGACCGCCACAAAATAAAAAACTGGTCAATGTATAGAAATGTATCTAAATCGATCTCTAACGCACGTCACATTATGTTCTGTCACACCGGAGACTAATCTCACTCAGCTGTTGTTTGTAAACAGACCACACCATGAGCCTTTTTTCCTAACCCACCTATGTGAGACAGACATCACCTGCTAGCCAGATAAGGGTGCAGTCGGACCTCAAAACAAGCTCCATATGACTGGGCTTGCAGGCTATTCCCTCTGAGTAGGCTGCACTCTAGTGGGCAAAGACTGAAACCTCAAGCATTACAACAACTAACATCTATCACTGGAGGGCAGGACTCCAGTTTCTGATAACTTCTTACTACTTGAGATTATGAAATGAGAAGTATCTAAAAAGCAACAGCATGTTTGAATCTACTTTGATATTCTTTTTAGTCAGGTAGGCTTAGGGTAAATTTGAGACATGGTGAGGTGGTAGCCATCAGTGTTAATAAAAACACAAATAATAAATCCAAATAATAATGCCTAAATACTAAAAAATAATAAAAATTAAAACTTCTAGTGACTTTGAGCATCATCTCAACAATGCTCCCTAGGCAGGATGGGAAAGCGGAGAGAGGTCCAGTGAAGTCACAACTTCCTGCCTCCCCAGCACAGGGACAAGGTGGGTACACAGCCAATGCATTTGGGATTTCCTGTTTTCAACAGGCCTCCTGAAGCATGAATGACTTTAAAAAAGTGTTAGAGGAGGAGCTGTGTCATTCTTTGGAGGACTGCCTTCCTTGAGAGTATAGACCCAATATCTGTAGTAAAATCTGTCCTCATAAACCCTTAATGTAGCAGTGATCTATAAGTTTGGACTGTAACTATCAGTAAAGAGAACTCAATAAACACAGCTGTCAGTCTTTCTTACGTTGTCATTTTTTTATTTCCCAATAACTATATAAATAATAACCCTGAGCTGGGATGCTCAGGGTTAGTGAGCCACTCAGGATTCCATCCAGATGACCTGTGTTGACCTGTTGTGCTGAGGGTGCCTACAGGTGAGTTGGTGGCGGGGATGTGGTCGGGGTTGTGAATGGAGAGTCAGCTGGGGACTGTGGAGCTTTTTCCTGTATTCAAGTTATATAGGGTAAGGTTGGCTAAGGTAAATGCTGACGAAAAGTGATGCAGTCAGAGTAAATGCAGTGAAAGTAGTTACAAGATTTATTTTAACATTAACAAAAGACAGTGAGTAGGCAGAGAGCAGCACTGCCAACAGTGATATTCTTTTGCTGTTACGATAGGATGGTGTTTGGGTAGCCCACTCACTGGTGTTTACAGCTGAAATCTTTGTTAAATTTCAGCTTGTAAATGTAAAATAACTGTCAACTGACTATTGTTAACTTTGTCTAATCTAGGTCTATGACATAGCAGGCCAATGTTTTCTTCCACTGCTAAATTCTAGGATCTATGTAATACAGGCCGAGGTAAACAAAAACACAACCATGTTATAGTTGAATAAATACAATAATGAACTTCAATATGTTGTTCTCATCCCTTTTGATGACTTTTTATAATATTATAAAATAAAAAAAATAAAAAGCATGGACAGTTTGCTTACAGAAAAAGACACTTGCCATCTCATTCTTTTACTCTTTTACTTTCTCATCTTCCCCAGATGATATTTTGCTGATGCAGAGTTCATTTTGTACTAGGTTATTTGCATAGTTCAATGGGGGGATCAATACTCAAATCGAAGCAGACAGCATGACTCTAGCAGTCACAGCTGCTTAAAGCTACAGGACTTTAGATTGTGCATCAGCAGCTATTTTTAATGTCCCCTGCTGTCCTCTATTATCAATTGTGTTTTTCCCCTTCTCTAGAGCAGGCAAAAGGGGGCTCTGAATTATTTAGAGCACGAGTGGGTGAGAGCTCTGGGACTGATTACGGGAGTGACACAGAGGATGGCTAAATCTCAGTCCTTCCCAACAGTCTGCTTCGGTGGCAGTTTCCGAATCACATTTAACAAACATTTCAGGACACGACAGCAGTGCACTGTTTGGTATTGGAATTCTGCGATACACCCTCATCTTTTAACTGGAGGTTATCCTTCTACTCCTCATGTTCAATCTCAGGAGTCAAAGCCCTAAGGCTGTTAACACGCACAAGCACTCACACTTCACTCACTAATATCCCAGAAACTACTGGATTTTCAGGTGAAAGCTAAGCCTGGCATTTCCTTCTTAAAAAAACAAAATTTTGACGAAATTAAAGGATACAAAATTGGCATGTTTTGGGGTTAAGACATGACATCGGTCAGAATAAGACATTGTAGAGGCCACATTTTTGTACTCGTGATCTTGTTAAGTCCAGTAATCACGGTGAAGCCATTCATTTTAAAATTGCAGCTACATCAACACAAATATCTATCATAGGGTTGTCCTCAGGATGTGGAATGGAGGCATATTGATTTGGGTGCAATATTTTAATTAAAGAAACATCTATACATTTTCAAAAGCTTTTAAGGCCTCATTTTTTAATCAAATCCACATAATTTCAAGGATTTTCAAGGACCGTGGGAACCCTGTCACAGTAAGGCAGTCTATTTCTTCCCTTGATGGCAAAACATAACAGATAATACCTCCGTCTGTAGTTGAAAATAAGACAGACTTAACACTATGATCAAAATCGGAGGAGTTCATATAGACATCAAGTTCTTCAATCCAGGCTAATCAACAAAAACACTCCACTCCAAGTCTTCCTTTCAACTAGAGATGCAGCGATTGCAATTTTCTTGGCCGATCCCCGATTTTTTATAAAGTCTGACCTGCCGATTCTGGCAGATTCAGATTTTCTTTCTTTCTAAGACCTATAATTGACAGCATACACAAACTTTTTGTAACTTTTCTTTGATGGAAAATTCAATTGTACGTTCATAATAAAACATTGACTATTAAGTAAGAAAAGGAGGTGCATTAGATCTATATAACACACCTAATGTCATTTATTTACATCAAATGTTTTCCATTACCTTTAAAAATGCACCAGATTACAGGACCTTGACCTTTTTCTCTTTTTTTCACATCTCAAAATAAAAAAGTGCACCAGATTACAGGACAAACTTTTTTTTTTTTTTTTTTTTAAACTTCGTGTCTTCTTCTTCTTCTGATGACATGTTTCAGTGTGTGTGCGGCTGAGACAATAGTCGTTACTGTCTGTGCCACTGTGCGCGACGTGAACCATCGTGCGGCGCATGCGTGTAAGTTTGACCGGCACAGAATCGGCTATATCTAAGAAAAATCGGCCAATTCCAGTCATCAGCCGATCTATCGGTGCATCTCTATTTTCAACAGAAGTTTATTATCCATTGAAAAAGAGGTGCGATATTGCCAGATTACAGCTGTTATCCACAGACCGACACAGGAAAGCCTTGAGAGACAGACACAGTGACTGTACTAAAGCAACACCCTCACTGACCCACCTATTAACACACTATAATTCTGGCAATGACGAGGTGTTGAGTGACATCATTCTGCCTAGCCCAACCCCTGACACTTTTGTTGCTGAGGGTGGCAAAGCTCAACTTGGCAAGTCAAATGAACTTGTGAGGTAATGGCATCTGCTGTTCCAGGCCCTGCTTCTCACCTATGTAAAACCTAAGAAAACAACAAATCCACATAACCCAATCCTCAGTCACACATTATTCATCATACATTGTAAAATGTTTCCAATAGTAGGCAAGGAATATCAAGTAGTCTTTAGCACAGGGATGGAAATTGGGAAGTTGCACTGGGGTGAAAATTCAATCCCAAACCAATATCTTGAATTATTTAAACTCCAGATCACATTTCCCAGAGAAGACCTTTATCCGGTCCCTGAGACCAGGGTAACAGTTTTAGGGAAAGACAATGTTAACAGTTTGACATTTGAGTGCCACAGCACGCTTTAAAAATGCAGTGGCGAGCCAAGCAAGGGACTGCTACGTGCTATCACTTTACCTCTAATTCACCAGCACGTGCCTGGGATGAATAATTCAAGACTTTCAACACACTCTTGTCTTTAAGGAAGAGCAACACCCCTTTGCAGCACAGCCTGAATACACGGTAAACACATTCTTAGAAGTTAACGGTACAATTCATGCCCTTGAGGTCATTTTTTGATAAACATGCAAGCATCAACAGCAAGGTTCGATGGTCACAAAAAAAAATATTTGAAAATATGAAGATGTAAATTACTGTGCCTGGAAGATTGCCTTGTGATTAATCTACATATTTTATTAAAAGAAAAAAGCCCTCAGTAGTTACACCCGGGTAGTTAGACCTATCTGGCATATGTGTAATCACTTTGCCTCCACACCCTGTATTGTTCACCATCCAAAAGGTAAAAGTATAAAAATATCCATACAAATGTCCAGACTGTAAGCCCAAAGCTGGAAAACAAACAAACCTCATTGCAATCCTCCACGTGCTCATTAGTGAAGTACTCCTCACCTCCCAGCTACTGACTCCCTATTCTACACATGCTCTCCCACAGACACAGACAGTCAAGATGCCTCAGAGTTCATAAACCTGTTTCTTCATAACAACTCAAACAACTCCTATTGTGCCACATCCTGCCCAAGACACTGACAATGAAGCTGAGGGTGGTTCCTTCCATGCATCCTCTAAGACAACCTTCTTCCCACTGCTCTTGCTCTCCCTGGCACTCTTTCATTCCAGCAGATGACA
Organism: Monocentris japonica; assembly: GCA_900323365.1. Classification (NCBI taxonomy): domain Eukaryota; kingdom Metazoa; phylum Chordata; class Actinopteri; order Trachichthyiformes; family Monocentridae; genus Monocentris; species Monocentris japonica. The sequence continues at coordinate 24,573 of OOFE01002504.1, read as the reverse complement.
CTTGGCTTGCACTTCCTGAAAGAGGGGACTAACAGACAATAAACGCGTCTCCAAATATTACACACAGCGCCCAACCAAGGCGTTTGATGCAATATCACTTTTTTGGCCAAAGCTCTTTTTCTACTGGCCAGGCCAGTTTTCATTTTCTTTCAGAAAACAAAACATCTCAACATCTAAAAAGGTAAAGCAGCACATTATGCAGGAAGGATAGAGAGGAAAGAACAATGAAGTAGAGATAAAGACCACTGAAGTGAAGCGTTAAACTACACAGTCTGTGTACAACTTAATTAAAGGAATACAAATCTTTTTGTAGATTATTAGTATTTTCTGTGATGTTACCCAAGTTGTGTGGTTGGTTAATACTGCATTTGTCTGCTTGCTTATTTTGATAGTAATGGATTTGATTAGCTAGCTAGCTTCAATTCTGCTAATTTATTACAAGCTGGTATTTATTATACTTACATGTTGTTACTATGTCACATCTTTATGTCTACATAAAGTTACTGCTCAAATATATGAAGATTGTGGTCAGTGGACGTATTTTTTTGATACCTTTGATGCAAAAGGTAGTTGTTAGTAGCCCCAAAGGTAATGCATGGTTTCAAACAAACTGAATTTAATCTACAATGGCATGTGGATACGCACTGAAGATTACCTAAAAATTAAAATGGTGGTATCATCAATTAATGCATCAGAAATCAAGACTAATGAGAAGGCATCATCATCAGGAAGTGTAGGGAACCAAAGAAACTGGTCCAAATTCTTGGGATTCTGCACACACCACCACTGTTGTCTTAGGAAATGGAAAAACAAGACTGTGGAACGCCCTCCCTGAGGAACCTAGGTCAGCTAATTCAGTATCATCTTTTAATTCACTTCTTACAACACACACACACACACACACACACACACACACACACACACACACACACACATATGTCTAACAGGCCAACACCTTTACATGAATGGATACATTGTTTCAAGTGGAGTGAAATAGTTAGCACATAACGACAGGAAAGGAGGTGATATGTAGCCCACCATTTGGATACTGTTGATTGTGTCAAAAAGACAAGACCCAAATAAGCTGCCTATTAAATATCTGCCTAGTTTCCTGAAGCCACCAACAGTCACCCAATGACATATCTTGGTCCCCACATGGAAACCAAGATCCAGACTACCCATAATACACCAAGGAGTGGAACTCAAGAAATTAAGATTGCTCCTTTTGTCATCCACAAACAATACATGTTCACTCTCTCCCACCCACACAACCACAAATCTCAGTACTCTTGTGTGTTAAGATATGCAGCAAGCACTGCACTGAATACAAGCTACATACACACAAACCCTCCCTGAGTCCAAGCAGGTGGAGTGTTTACTTACGATTCTCTCTGTCTCTCTCTGTTCAGGCCACACTGGGGTTTCTCCACTCCAGGCCCAACCTTAAGGGCTGATTCTTTCTGTGGGCAAAAAAGGGAAAGAAGGAGTTGTCAGTACATGCATTGAGCAATCTCAAAGGTCATCAAAGAGTAAACATGCCATGGGGCAGTTTGGGGCTCAGTGTTGAGATCAGAATGTTGGGATCTCACAGTTTATCCTAAAAAACCCAGACAGAGAACACCATCTCAGCCACAGACCTGCCAACGGAATTACAAACTAGGCTAAACTCATGCTACTACGTCACATAAAGTACACATACTGTAGGTCTGAGGACCAAAATTCAGTCAAGCACACATAGCCCACTGATCAATCAAACACATGATGAACACACAGGAAACACAGTGAGATACATGGAGGTGGCAGTAGGGGTGCTTTCCAGTGCTCAAGGTGACACAAACTTACTTTGAAGGGGCATGGCTTCAGAAACCTTTCACACAAGTCATAGTAATCAATTGTGGGTGTGGTCTTTCCAGAAGCCAGCTCATGCTATTAGAGATAAAAAAGCAAGACCTGCATTAACATGTAACAGTGAGTCACCACCCCAGCTGTGTGATGTCTTCCTCCGACTCATGTGAACAATGGGCACTGCTTGCACTCCAGTGCTCAAGCCACTGCATTACCATGATACCATACCATCCTTGCAACATTAAGAAACACATATTTTAAAAATGGCAGGTGTTTGTTACTTTATAGGCGTGAAAAAGCACTGGAAAGGAGGAGCCAAAACCCCTCCCCCTATGATCCTTCTAACCAAATCCGTATGCTCAAGTGTTTAAATTCTCAAGCTTAAAGGGGTGCTGCACAGATCATTCACTTGCGATTGGTTTTTTCCACCAATGTACCATGCATTCACACTGCATGATCAACAAGTCACAAGGCACAGTAACCAGGGGAACTCTGCTGATGTGTGGATGATAAACAAGCCTGTTGGTCGAGTTGGCCACAGCTGAACTTTTCGCAGTCATCGGCCATCAACCAATCTGATTTGGGTGCTTCCTTGTTTCCCTACCGTTGTGATTTTGTTTCCTGAACAATAGTTCCGCCTGGCAAGTGCAAAATGAGCGTATTTGAAAGATAACAGGAATAAACCTCTCAAAAACACCTAGCTGTGTTAACTCATTAAAAAAAAGCAATGTTATGAAAGGAAATACCAAAGCCATAAGAAATACATGATTTGTCTCTTCAAATCCCAAATTTGTAGCTGAGAGACCATTAAATTGATGCAGTTGTAATATCTCGCACAGCCCACAATTAGTCAGGATAGAGCTACCCATCAACCAAGTTGCTCGCAGTGTGTATGCCCTGTTAGGAGTATCACTTGCCTGACAACAGGTCAAAACAAATAAAGGTGCTTTGGGAAACAGAGCTAACCCCCTGTTGGTTTTGATTCTGAACAGCTGCCTACTAAAATAATTAAGCCTACTAGATATCCCACCAGCACTAAGAAGCTGGCTTGTGTCAAGAGAATGGGATTTTCTAAGTTGATGTAAACAACAGAGCTGGAAATGGACATTGAGTCCTGGGAAATTAATAAATGCCGAGACAGGCCATCCAGCTGTTGGACATCCGATAACCGTGAGACATGAGGATGGTCAAAAGACAGAAAGCCTCAATTTATGATTCTGAGGCATATGGACTTTATTTGCAATAAAGTAGAGGACAGAAGTTGCGAAGAGGCTCTCTGTTCATTATGTAATATGGTAGCACAAAGCAGCTGGGGGATGTTTCCAAATATGGTGAGCAGTTGCAGACAGGCAGAGAAAGAACATCTTAGCTAGCCAACAGCAAAAAGTGTAAAGACTGCTTGGTCAAATAAGTGAAGAATAAGACAATGAACAAATCAGTCTTATTCAAAGATCTCCTTGCCTTTGACACTAAAACATGTGAAAAAGCAAAGACCTGATAGAAAAAGCAATCTAGAAAATAGAAAACCTGCAACATTATGTATGATTGTGTCTTGCACACGCTTGTGGGCTCGGTACTTAAGAGTGCATGGCGTGAATGTAATGTCATATCATTTGAAAACATTTATGTTATCAAGCTCGCACATACATAAGTTGTGATATTTTGAAAATAACCCCCCCACAAGTAAATTGTCAACCTGTGGGAAACACTGCAATGACATACTATTCTTTTTCTACGTCAGTATTATTGTCAATATTGATGTAGTAGTCAAAACTATCCAAACAGAACAAGCCAACTGAATTTATTTTTATGCCAAGGGAATGTAGACCCTCCCCATTTTAGCTCACACTTCCACTGGATTCCGCCTGTCAACAGGTTTCACAGGCCCTGACTGGTGCATGTGTTTCAATTTACTGAATTTTTATCAACTTTGTTGCACTTGTCAAACTCTCCCAACTGACCTATTGAGCTGTTCACCAGCTGAGGCTACAACTATCTGCTGGCCCAACCAAGAATCTATACACAAAGCAGAGGTAACATGGTTTGCACAAAGTAGGTTTTATTCTTTTGCAGTAAAATCTGCTTCCAAGATGGAAAAAGTTTGTATCAACTCAAAGTCACATTCATTCAGAGAGGTAACAAGTATATACTTATTCATGGCAATCCACCTATAGCCCTAAATCAAATCAATGGGAAAAGCTGGCATCCATAACAACGAGGAATGCAGCAGTGAGCTTTCTCTCTGAAATCTCTCCTTATTATGGATACAATGAGATAGCAATTTGAACTAGAAGAAAGGGTACTGTATGCAAGGGTCCGTATTCTCAGAAAGAACTGATCCTTTCTTTCCCGTTTCTCCACCTCAAAGCTACAACCCTGCCAAGCCTGTTACTCCTGTAAAAGGCGGAATAAAGAAGAGCTTTCTAGGAACAGTTCAGAAAGTTTCCCAGAGGTTTTTGTGTGGAGCAACAGCAGAGCTGATTGATGCCTGCCACTTCAGTCGGGATCAGCTGTGTCAGGATATGCCAAATATAATGAGTCCACATGGACGAACCAAACTGCAACGTTGCCTGGCCTTGGCTCATTTTGAGGTCTGTTAAAACTGTGAGAAGCATTAGGTTATGTAACAGTCTTCAATCAACACTATCATTGTCCTTATCCAGAATTCTTCCCCTTTGAATGTGCAAAAACAATGATGCAAAGCATAGCAAAGTATGAGCATTTGCATCAGTTTCTCAACCTGGCTCCCTATTATTGTCAAGCCAAGTTACAGCTGTGCATGCATAGCTTAGCTAATATTAGCTAGCTAAGCTACACCGAGTGTGAACTTCTATCAAGCAAAGTTGTTGAGGCTATGCTAACGTAGTACAGTCTCTGCCATCTCTGACCATTAATAAAACATGACATATGGTGAGAGAAGCTGTAGCACCAGAAGAAAATATTTGTGTGTGGAATTTTAAATATCAGGAAATATTGGACTAAATTTGAGCTCCTTTCTTCTTCCTAGGCTAATGTGATATTTCTCTCATAGCACATTTCATACCATTGATTAGACACATTGTGCAGCTACCAGGAAAATGGCATGTATCTTATAATCATCAGTCTAAAGGCCTTGTGTTGTTTCTTGTTTAAGTAAATAAAAGGATTGGATTTCACACAAGTATGCAAGAACATCTGAATGTTATTTTATTTGAGATGGCTGACCAGAAAAAAACAAAAAAGGAAAAAAAACATTCTAGTACCTTCATCCAGTGTTAAAAGAAAATTCCACCCATAAATACTAGGGGTGGGTCAGAATAATCGATTATACATTCATTACGTTCATAGTAAGAGTAGAAGAGGGTTTCCAGATGAGAAAAAGTGAGAGTTGCCTCCCAAAACTCAACAATACTACTCGTCTACATTTGGCCATTTATCTACGAGAATAACAAAAATACACCACTAAACAAAATGGATGCAGGAATGCAAGGTGCATGACCAATAGCTGTTTATAAGATGGGATGGGTTTTATGTCCCATGATCTAAATGCTGGCATTTCCACCCTGCCAGTAATAAAATTATGTGTGAATAATTTTCATGTTTTGGCATGAAAATGTAGAGACATATCGGCAAGAAATATCAGCTATCAGCAGTCTCAATCCAAAGATAACAGCATCAGCCTTCAAAAGCCCATATTGGTTGAATCCTACTCCTGACCTGCCCACCCATTTTTAAACTGTATATGGGCTGAGACCAAGATACTCCCCGATCATGTTACCTTGTTGGATTACCGAAGAGAAAGATTTCTTCTTCAGATCATACAGAGGTTAAAAGGGAGGTAAAAATCTAGCATTGAGAGATTAGAGTGGAGACAGAACAAACAACTCGCAAATCTCTATGCTAACAAGTGTCAGAATTTCTGTTAACCCAATGGGCCAGTCAGTCAATCTGTCATGAATTAGGGACTTGACATCTATGTTAAAAAAGGAAGAAAAATACCACGTTACTGTGAAAGGACAAACGTCAACTAGATTTATTTCATTAAACTCTTGGGGGCCTAAGCTCCTTCATACAAATTAACAACATACAAGAATCAGAATTCCTGCCAAAGCAACAAAATGGGTCTTGTCTTGAGAGCTACCTTAAACATTATCTCTACAAATCAAGGACTATAAAAGTGTTTCCTGTTTTAACATTGGGGACATAGTTTAGTCTACAGTCAGGCTTGAAAGTTTGTGAAAATCCTAAGATAAAGAACATGCACAAATAAATATGATATACTTTCATTGTTTATTTAACAAAAAACTCAAATCCCTGTGTGCAAAAATACATTAACTCCTTCAATCAATAACTTGTTGCACCTCTTTTAGCAGCAATGACCTGGAGCAAATATCTCCAATAGCCACTGATCAGTCTCTGGCATCTTCCTTGAGAGATTTTCGCCCACTCCTCCTTACAGAACTCTGCCAACTCAGAGGTTTGAGGGTGTCTCAGAATACGTCCACACTAAGCTGTGTAAATTTGAAAATGGCGTTTTTGAAAAGCTCGCCATCCACACTAGACCAACAAAAACCTATACCTACTTCCTTGGGCATGTGTTATTTTTACACCTCTATTAATTCCCTTTAAAATATTTTCATTTTACTACATGCATCATTTCCTCTAAAAACATAAAAAAATATAAAAATATTAATGTCCAAACCAATCATTCAATACCTCCATCTGCATGACATTGACAGCCATTCAAGCCCTACAGCCATAACAAGACATTATGAGCAATGTTGTGTCTGCAGAGATACTGTGGTTTCCATAGCAATCTTAGTATGTTTAATTTAACTAACCTATATTTGACCAGGTTAGCACTTGGATTGTATACTGCTATTACAACACAGTCTGCCTTGAGTGGTGTTACAAGTATGTCATCAATTCCTATTGAGGGTGTGAACTTCAAGGCCTAGCATTACCCTGGTAGACATGTTCTCACATAGCAGTGCTGCCCAAAGCCAGAGGAAGGTAAGAGTCTTTCACAGATGAATAATAAAAGAGGCCTTGTCTGCTCACATGAGAAGGAGGCTTTAGAGGTGACTCATTCTGTAGTTTGTCAGCATCTTGCTAATTTCAAGTTCTGTGGTCCAGCTCAACACAAGTTATTTCCTTGGTGACTGAAAACCACAGTGTAGAACCTGGGGATGCCAGGGGGTAAAGAGTTATGTAAGCTTTATTCAGTACATAAAACTATGCAGGCTATTATGTGGATGACATATTAGTGAAAGACAGAGAGAAGGACTTGAACAAATTAAAATTAATGTGTCCCTTCTCAAATTAATTTTCATATTAGAATTTGTGCAATTATAAACTCTACTGTCACTTCAATAACTGTTAAAGAACCTATCACAATGTATCAAGGTTGATCATAGGGCCAACGAAGACTTACTACTCTCTACTAACATCAAGAGACTGTCTGGAGCAGCTGCAAACTAGCAAGCAGTTCAGAGAGAAGAAAAGGAAAGACACTTCATAAATCACTGCTGGAATGCAGCCTCATTTCCTCTCCAACTCCACATTCTCAACAGCCTCTTCTGCCAAGTTCAGGAGCTTTTCACACCAAGCAACTGAGGTTTGACCATCACAATCATCACAGTTTCCAGCTGTGAAGGCAAACAGTAAAAGAAATGCTCTTAGTCTTGCTTTTCTTGCATCTTTCTTTCTCCCTTCATGTCACATTCTACTATGACTAGCCCTCCTCAGTTTGTGAATGTGGCTGTAGCCTATGCTGCATTCACATGATGTGGAATAATTGTAATGTAAATGCAATGACTTCAATGAAGTCAAATACCATGAGTGTTTACTGTACTCTGCTCCTGATAATTATTGTCGGCTTTTTCACACTGAACACACGTACTTAGTGAGTTTTATAGCAAATTAAACATGGCACTGTTAACCTCAAATAAAGTCATTGTGTCCGGACATTGCATTTTATTCTGTTTAATTTATAGATACACTGTCACCTCCACAGGGGTTCTATCTGGATGCTTTATAGGATAAGGACCCTATCCTTTGTTTCTTTTATTTTTTTGTGGGGTGGAATGGATGTGGAAGATTTCCATATTTCTAGCAATTGGTAATTTGCTGAAGTGAGAAAATGTAAAATGTGGGTGAAATTGAAAACTTCATTCATGTTGTCCATGTCCAAAGCAAGCTCTATGTGCAACTGGTAAGAAATTTCACTTACTTTAGAAAGGTGCCTTGCCAATATATAATGCTGATGACATTATCATGCCAACATTGAAAGTCCTGTTTCATAGCTGGATAGTGATTACCGCAATTTTTGGTTGATCATCACGAGTCAAAATAAGTACGCCATAACAAATAAACTCCGCATTGCTCTTCATGGCACAAAATCAAATCACCACATTGGATCAGATCAAATAAAAAAACGAATGCATCTATTTAATAGCTGACTTGCGCAAAGATGTTTCTTGCATTGAATCGCTGACTACGTATCAAGATTAATACTGAATTGGTCTCATAAGGAGAGAATGAACACACTCCTCAGTGGACACTACTACTACACACTACCTAACAGAAATGGAGCACCATAGATTCTCCAGTAAAAAAGGTGTCAAAAAACCAAAGAGGTTCAAAGAGAAAACGACACAAATGCCATAGTTACCGTCAATGTCTGGAAATTTGTGAGCATGTGTTGGAGGCCAATACTGAATCAGATAAATGAAGTCAAGTCATTGGCTGGACTATGGTTGTGATAACGAGAATATAAGATACCAATGTACTCCACAATTACTGGCACCCCACAAGAAGATGAGAGTAGTGGCCAGTTCACAGTGCTGAGGAATTTTCTACACTAAATAAGAAAATATGACTAGGCCTGTGTGTGTGTGTGTGTGTGTGTGTGTGTGTGTGTGTAATTGAGAAACTGGCACCAGCCTCCTTCTAGCATATTTGAGCAATGCTAGTGCGAGTCAATGGGGTAATTAAACCATCAAGAGGATGAGGATCCTGAACTTTCCCTATCCTGCCAGTTCTGCCGGTCTGGCTTAAACGCTCCCCGGTCCCTCTTCATTACCCTTCTAGAGCACACTGGCAGCCAGATGGGGCTGCACACTCGAAAAGTATTTGTCTTCAATGGGCCAAATTACTCTTCAGGCATTTCTGCAATGCTTCCATCACCTCACATCTCTCCTCACATCTCTCCTCACAGATACACTGAAGTCTAATGGTTTCACATGATCACAATTGGTCATGCATTTTCCCCACACATTTTGAAAGCTCAGAAGACTGATCCTGCACCATTTCTAACACACTTCTTATATCACTTTTCAACCAATTTATCTTTTGTCTCTTCCTGTATACATGTCAAATGATTGATACATTTTGATAGCTGTATAATGCCTAGTGAAAAGGAAGGAGCACAAGTTGGATATGCATTCATTGGGAAAAGAGTCAGCACATCAAAGTTTTTCACTTCTTTGGTGCTGGACAATAGTTAAGATAAATCCATATAAAAGTAGGTCCATACAACAGCGCTCTGCTGAAATGTTTATTCATTCGATAAACACTCTGCATTTTACAGCCTGAGGGTCTGAATGAAGATTACAACATCAGACCTTTCCTTTAGAGATCAATGACTATAGACACAACACTAATTTCTGGTTCAATCTTAAATTTGATATTGTGCAGACTTCTACCTGTATATATGAGAGTCTGTTTGAAATCACATGCGTATTAAATGTTGGGAGTATATTTGTGGTGCAATTTCTTATTAATGTTTTGGTCACAAATAAAGCATTTGTATATTGATAGAGACACAAGGTGTTTTCAACCCATGCTGAATTTGAAAATGTGTAGATAACACTATTCTAGCATGTGAGCTTAGGAAAGATTTAAAAGATTATGGGTACTTTGGTAAACACACCTGACGAAGACCAACTGAGGTCAAAATGTTGTTTGTCTTATCTAAAGAATAAACATTTCTGTGGAGTAATGAAACACATGGCCTGTCTTTGCCCAGCAGATACTTTTGAGTGGTGGAGAGCGAGGGAAGAAGGGGGGCAGTTGGGATATGTACCTCTGACACATCCGTTTGACAACATATTCGAGATTAGCCTATTAGCTAGCTAACATTACTCAATGGAGAGTGACGCAGAGTCTCTGGGCACTTTCACAACGGAGGGGTCTTTTGAGGTTGAGGATTTCTCTCCTTAATGTATCCGTCCATCACCAGTCAAGGGCTTCAATTTTTTTTTTTTAAGTTTCTGCCCACTCAGCTCATACTACCTAAATCTTTGACATTTCGTTACCGATGGTGGTGGAGCCAGTAGTGTAGAAGCGCTGAAATGTTCAACCGAAGCAGAGAGATATTTTTTGGCCCCGAATGTGGCCTGGTGAATTTATATCTGCAATGTTGAATTTATTTCCAGTATTGTTAGGTTTCACCGTATAGAAGTCATACATTTGAAATATATTTACAACTCAAAAAACGTGATTTAGTGTTGAATATTAGTGTTGAAGTATTTATGAAGAACTACTGCTATCATGGTATAAAACCCTCAAGAAACAAACTGAATACTGTGTGATCACAATGTGTCTAGACATGATTAGGCAGTTGTAGTCTAATGAATTTTAGAATTTTATTACCCATTGATATCTGTCAAGATCTGTCTGTAATGCAAGCAAACTGGAAGATTCGTCAAATAGCAACAGAAAACCTCTTGCTCCTGTTATTTATCCTCGCCCATGACTGCTGTGCAAAAAAAGCATGTGTTCACAGCAACCTAGTTTCACTGTACGAAAGGGATCTTAGCTGCTACTGACAGATGAACTATTGTGGCAGTGCCAGCAGTCATTCGCATAACACATTCTTCAAGAGGAGCTGTGCGACACTTTCCCAGGCAAGGCCAAACCTTGTCAAAGGCACATGGTCTGCCATGTTGGTAACTGACAGATCTCTGCCCCAGAGGTACCGGTCGGGACCACAGCTTGCCCAGTTACAGGCCCAGAACTCAGTGGTCACCATAAAAGCCAGATCTCTAACGTCTTGTATAAAAGGGTAGCTCTCTGTGACAATTCAATGACAAGCAAGGCACCAGTGAGGCATGGTCTCTTCATCACTTGTTGCCTCAAAGAATTGCATTGAATCCACTTTCCAGAGCTAAATAATGCCCACATTTTAGTTAATAAGGTGGTTAATTGAGAAGTACTGGTTAAAGCCTTTGCACATACTCCAAACATATGAAAAGAAGCAGACACATACCCTCTTAATGCTTTTATTGACCTGATAGTAAGCCAAATGTTCTCTGGCTGGCAAACCTTTAGACCAAGAATAATGGTCTAAACACTGAAGGCAGTTTAATTAAACAACCTTTGTGTCATTGAATAGCCAATAGTCCAGATCCTGAAATAATACCTTTTCTCAACACAATCTCAAAAACATCACAAAAAACAAATTGAAACAAATGTATACTGTACACTCTAACTGCTTGGTATGCAGTCAACCCAGAGACACACAAATGGGAGATTTACTAGTCGCGAAATAACACTAAAAGCAGCTAAATAGCCTATTTATAGGTCTACTTGTTTGGGACAAGGCTACAGGGAGTGAGCACAAAGAACCATTTTCTGTTATGTAGTGTATGTACAGTGTGCAGATGTTGGGAAATAACACAAATACAGTTGGCTGAAAATACATGATTTTGTGATTTTATTTTTTTACTCATTCTTGATTCAACAAATCCAGGTTAAATAGAAGATATTCCATTTTTGACTTTTTCAACAATCGTTTTGTTGTAATTAAGAGAAGTTTGGAGGCCCCGGCAAACTATGTCTGTTCAATAATTATGGTAAGCACCAATGAGCCAGCTCCAGCAAATCTCAAGGCAGATGATTGCGGCCATTTTGGATTCAAAACAGAAAGGAGCGAAATTAACTCAATAAAAGTAATGTCATCTGTAAGCTCTGCCATTCAGCATTTCAATACTGGGTAACAAACTAATTTACACCTGACAGTATCAGTTCACTCCAACTTTCATGTCATACACTGTACACTGATGTTGTGTGAAGTAGTGAATTGTATTGTGACGCACAGTATTGAATGCTAATCGTATTGTGCAGTCATTGGCAATACCCAGCTCCATCATACACAATGTGCTCCATCAATAGAATGCCAGCCCACTTATAATTATCATGAAATAATCTAGGGGTTTACAAAAATAAAAAAGTAGCAAGATCACTGATACAAATCTAACTTATCCAAAGAGATATCCATGTCCATGAGGTCCGACCCATTTTGGATAGCTGTGATTATAAACTATTTGAGGAATTTGTGGTTTCTTTCCCTCCTGGAGGAAGGTTCAGGCTAAATGCAATAGACTAAAGAACCTTTCTGTGCCATCTTCAACGAAACATTTGACTCTTTCATACTCTGGTGTAACAATGAATGCATTGTTTGAACACTGAAATTTGCTTTATGCATTACTATAGCAAGGTGTATACTCCACAAGGCAAGTTTCCATATAGACTGCATTTCCTGCTCCATAATATGCTAGTGTTGATAATGGTTCAGTGGGCATGGTGTCTCACACTCACACTAGGAGTTCACTGACTCTCAATAACATTGAGAGTCACATTGTCTGCAACTATTCTACAAGCTGCTAAGTAAGCTCAATTGCGCCTATGGGAATTGGATGCAAGGGTGTTGAACCACACTTTCCTTGCATGAGATGAGACAGCGGTGTAGAAAACTCTTCCAAATTCCCAAGAACGAAGGGGTCAACGACTGAAGTTATTGATTATTGTCTCTACATGGAAAATCAGATAATCATGGGAAGCGTTGTTTTCCTCTGCAGCCAAGCCTCTTAATTCTTTAAATATTGCAACATTAATCATCACAGCAACTGGCCTGGCCAGTCTTCTTAGCAGTGGCCAATTATAAGCCTATGTTGACGATGTGGTGGGACTTGAAGTTTGTTGCAGACAGTTATTTTGTCATCAGCCAAGAGAGGCAAACCCAATCAAGCAAAGCAATGACCAACCAATAGTGTGTTGACCCACACCACGTTTCCGGATATCAACACATTTTGTTTAGTTTACATTTATTTATTTATACTTATTTATTTATGCATTTACTTCTGGATTCATTTTATTTTAATTAATAATACATTTATTTATTCATTAATTTATTTCTAATTCTGGCCAAATCTGTCCTCTATGCAAAGGCCCCAGCAAGACCTAGCCTTGATGTATACAGTTCTTCATTCTTTAAAAACACCACCAAAGAGTTGAATACAAATTCAGTGAGGTGCTGCTGGTGATGTAGACTGCATTTTCATGTCCACATAACCTGATCACTGTATTTGCACCATGCAAACATTCAACCTGCAGAGATCAGAGGCAGAAGTGTTCCAACAAATTGGAGGCTTATGCACTGTGATTCAAGTGAGACTGCACAGAAGTGGCCTCCGTGAGCATTCATAAATATGTTCTTATGTAAAATCCACTGCAAATCTGACTCAAAACAGAGTTGAAAGTAGTTCAACTGCTACACTATGCAAACTATCCTTGTTTGGAAGAAAATGTTTTTTTATCCGACGAGCTGGTGCACTAGTGCATCTGAAACTGAGCAGGCACACGAGGCAAATGAAAAAAAGTGAAATGAAATGAACGTGTATTTCAGAGTACATGTGCTATGGATAATATGAGCGACATAATGCACTTGGTCAAGCTGCCAAGTAACTGGCATGTAAAACTTACTCACATTCAGAAATAGATATCTTAGGTCTGCAAAGTTAATAGTCAATGGACTTTCTGTGTTATCAATGTTATGGTAAGTATTTTTGGTAAATGATTCAATCTGGCTGCCCATTACTATCAGGACATGTTTGTATAGAGCGTTTGAGACATTTCTAAAGCAATAAGAAAGAATTGATCTGATTTACAGCAGTGGGTCATTATCAATGCTGTCAGAGATTATATGAAGTGTAACCACAATTTGTAATCTTCTATGGTATAATTGTTGGTTTCTGCAAGGTTTCTTTAAGAATATAAAAGGTTTGTGCACAGTTTCACTTTAAAGAAGGGGCATTTTCTTTTGAGAAACTCCTCAAAAGAATAACTTGAAGACAAAAGAGTATTGCCCACAAGTTGTAAAATCAAATGTACCAAAATCAACCTGCTTTGCTTTTACAATTAATGATTTAGAGATTTAAGATATTACATTTGCAAAAGCAGTTGGAGTGCTGCCATTTGATAGGGTAAGCAAATAAAAGATATCAACACCTCATCATGCTTGATGAGTGTTCCCTTGTTTCATCTAAACTGGCTGGTCCTCCATAGTTTTTTGAGGCAAAGCAAAAATGTGCCCAAAATAGGAGATAACTCAGTTTTAAGAACCAGATCTATGGCCACTGTTCATCAGTGCAGATTTACAATAAATTACTCAACATGAACTATTAACAGAAGGTGCAAGGGAACTACAAAGACAAGAGGAAATTGTTCTTGGAGAGCAGAATACACCAAGCAGAAGTGTTATATCCCAGAAGAAATAATGAGAAAAAACTGAGCAGCAACGGGCTGCTACCATGGCAACTCTGATAAGCCAACAGGTACAATCACTTGAAGGCAACTTGTTCAACCTGCTCTTGATCTCAGAGGAAACAAGTCGCACATATAGCAAATTTCTTCAATGCTCTGACATACATGTTCATTGGTGTCCATCCATAGTCCAGCGTACATGTGCAGGGGTTGAGAATGCATGAGGTAATTTCCATGGAAACACCACAAGACAGGTCCGTGAGGGGCTCCAAGATAAGACATTCTCCTTTTGTGTTTAGAGGGACTGCATGGGAGAGGACATAAACAAAACGCTACATTACTCCTTCCAGTAACATACCACCAACTAGCTACTCCTTCCATAGTCTCTTCAAGTACTGTCACTGCATACAAACGTGGAGTTGACAGTGCAATCCATGTTACGATTACAACTGATGACACTAGAGAACAATGGAATTCATAGACCGAGGAGCACTAGACGAAAACAGCAAAGAAAGAGGGTTTCCCAACAGGTACAGAAGGGGCCAAAACTGTCAGGACTTCATAGGGGTCTGGAAAAGCTTAGCAATGCTTGGGGATACAGCGTGTTATCTACAGCGCCACAGACCTCCCCCTTTGAAGTGCTGAGCCACAGACTGAACCAGGGGCAGTCAAGGTAGAGGGTGAGAGGCTAAAGAAAATGTAGACAAAGCTACAAAGGAGAAGGGAAAAAAAACAACTGAGAGGTACAAAAGAGAAAGGGAATCTGGCAAGCGGCAGGGAAATACACGAAACATGCCTGATGCCCGAGTTTTATTTTAGCACTTGTATCCTTAATGGCAACAAATGCATAGCAACAAATGCAAAGGAATAGCATTTACTTTTTGCTCAGTGTCTTCAGAGAGCATTTGCAGCAGACATCTTTGGGACACAGTTAAAAGTATCAGGTTACTCAACTCACATAGGACGTTTGAAAGGAAAAAAAACGTGGCTACTGGCTTGTTTAGGAAGCCATCTTTCCTTTTGGAGAGTAATCCAGAAAGCAGATGGTTGCCATGTGTTGGGGAGAAAGTTTGGCTGCACGGGGTTTGGGGGGGGGGTGTTAAAGAAAGGACACAATTGGATAGCAAGAGTAAGGAAGTAGATTGACTGTTTTGCTTGCTCCTTCTGTCCACTGCATAACTCTCCCTAGAGGATTATCCTCGCTAATAGACCTTAAGGCACTTTGACTGAGCTGCAAGCTGCCTGTGTCCCCGAGCAGACTGCCGCGCAGGTCCTGTCAGAGGAGGGATAGGACATTGCTACACATTCCAGTAGTGTAAATAATTTTTATGAAACTAAAGCAATTTTCCTAATTTCTTCAAGGAAATAATTTAAGTTTAATCTGAACAGGAAGAGAGCAAAGAGTAAGATTTGCACTGTGAAATTTACTCCGTATCAAGAATTGAAACTGTACTCAATGCTTATAATGTAGGCATTAAGACAAACTACTGCAATGTGTAAAGCAGAAATACCCAGTCAATTTCAGTTAGGTATATACAATGTAATATAAACAGTTAATAGAGGGCTCCCTCATGGCTAGTCAGTATCAGCATGCACAACCTGCAAAGCACAGAGCATATTATAGCCTTCCAATGATAGTGCTGCTTGCTACTTCCAAAAAGCACAGAAATATAAAAAGTAAAAAATATTAAGACTATTCCAAGGCCACTGACCATTTATAAATATTTTTTGTTATATTATAATTGAATCAATGAATGATCTGTCTGCCTGCCTTGACTAAGGGTAATGGAGCTGCCCTTCTTCAGAATGTGGCTCTGTCATTGACTGCATGACTCCTGCTGTGCCTCACTCAAAGCATTCCCATTAGGCAGATCTGACAGTCTCTCTACTTGAATTTTGATAAACTGTAAATAATTCAGTATCCGGGGGAAGGAGAATATGGGCCAATACACTGTTATTTAAACAACTTATGAAAGACAATCTGTTTTTGTCTACTAAAATTATTTTGTGTTCACACATGGATAAACCCACTTTTGATAGAGGCAAATTGGCCCTGACATTTGGGCTGATGAAATACCAGCTAATCACTCAGTTTTGGCTATTCACTACTTCAAGTTGTTACTCCTGCCAACAAGGTGCGCAACTAAACCTTGTGCTATTCCCATGCATGCTCGAATCACATAGAATGGCAGATGTAAATAGAGATGAAAACACTGTATGCTGCACGCTTGACTGATGTGGCTGGTCATTGTGCTCATGATGAATGAATCATTAGGAACGGGAGCACTTTATCTAATAGTTCAGTGACTGTTATGAATGAAATTAAGCGTTTGCATATTGTTGATTAGATTAGATATATTAAACATTATTATTTGCATAATCTTGCAACAAATAATATACAGACAAGGGCTTGTACAGTAACACATGCAACACCAACAAAAGTATCATGAACCCAAGTAAAGTCTATCTCCAGCTTTGGTGAATTTATCTGAAAAAGATTTGCTTGTCAGGAGTCTGGTGGGTCTTCTTTCACCAAGAGACAGTGGGAGGCCACTGACCAGGCATGTAAGAGAAGCTTTCATTCACAAAGACAGGCGTTTCCATGTCAACAAGACCTCTGCTGGGGGAGGCCTCCTTTCAAGCGGGTTTCATCCTGCACCACTGTTGCAGCCTCAGAAAAGGAGTGCTGGGCTTTTTAGAGGGGATAGGTTGGGGCAGGCCGAGAAGAGTAATTGTGTTTGGGCAAGACGGAAAAGGTCTGAGCTGAAAGCACCAGCGCCTATGCAGACATTCATAGCAAATCATACCATGGGTCTGGGTGGTGGGGTCTCAGACAATCAGAGGTGCTTGTAGCTCAAGAGTGCTGAGAAGTGTCCAGAGTAAAGATGACACCAAATATCCAGAGGAGAGAAGGAAATTGAGAGGGGGCGAGGTTGAGCATGGCTGACTGGGCAAGGCATGCTCCTGGTGAAAACAGTGTCCCGCTACATGTCCCAAATACAAAAAGAAATACTGTTGAAATTTTGTGTAAAAAATATGTAATACCAGAACACAGAAAAACCAAGAAAGCATCATTCCCAGCCCAGGACAAAGACAGGATTCCCCTCTCAGAGCCTAAAGATGGTCTCCTGTAGCATTCTTTGGGAGTATTCTAATATTTCCTTTCTTGGTCTGGTTTCTCTAAATTGCCCCTTCCTCCTCCAGCCCCTGCACTGTGTCACAGTGTTCACCCAATAGACCACATCAAAGTAGTATGCCTGGGAGATTCCTCCCTGTGTTCATTACCCAACCCAGAGCTGCATGGCACAGCCCTGAATTATTAACACACTCCTCACAGATACAGAGCCTATATGAGGCCATTCACAATGGGAGAGGAAGATGCCGGCGCTCTGCTGTGGCTGCTTGTACACCTCCAGTAAACCCTTCAAGTGAAATCAAATTTATATATAAAGCGCTTTTCACAAACAGGTTTGTCAAAAGCAAAGAACTTTACAGACAAAGGACACAAACACATAATAGATGATAAAACAAGGAAACAGGGGGGGTAATAACAGCAAGACAAGCATATCAAAAACTTCAAGATATATGGGCCAGACCTTTTTTCATGTTTGAAAGAAAGAGAATGTTATATGAGAGCACTGGGCATCACCAAGGCATTCCAAATAACTAAATAAATGACAGGTTGCAAGGAAGTCATCAAAAGGAAATTTATGTCTGGTAACGTGTGAGCTGAGATAGATTGTGAGTTATACTAAACAAATAGGTCCTAACACAATATCTGATACCATGAAATTGGCAAGGTATTGTTAGGATTTTACCAATTATGATGCCATTTGATTCTCCTCATTGATTCTTTATCGATTCCCTTATTGATTCCCATGAGATAAATCATTAGGGGGAAAAGACTACATACAGCTTTAATGGAGTTCCCTAACATCGAAATGCATCATTGTTTGCAATCAATGGCACGCTGAAAGGCCAAAAGTCTGTCGGCACAAACAATGCTGCTGAGTTACAGCCTCTTGGCATCGATAAGAGGAATTGATAGTATAGGACAGTGGTCCTCAAATACAGGCCTCGGGGTCGAGAGTACTGCTGGTTTTCTATTCTGCCATTCCATTCTAGCTGTCTAATCAGGGATTGAAGACCTGGGATGCCAGGTGAATGCAATTAACTTCCTGGTAGGAGAGAAAACCAGCAGCACTCTGGACCCCGAGGCCTGGATTTGAGGAACTCTGGTATAGGAGCTTATCAATTCCAAGGAATTGGGCAATTTGGAAGCGGGACTAAATTGGACCTGTTCTCGATACCCAGCCGTAAGTCTCAGGAACGGGTCTAAGCTAACTGATCACTTTGCCCTTGAGGCCCATATGAAATTTGAGACAGTTTCAAAGTAGCTACTCTTTAGCTTAAAGGTAACACATGGAGGATTTTCTCTGAATCCATTGTCAAATGAAGTGATAATGATCGCTCACCCAAAAATCTAAGGAATTGTTGGCTCCTTTCTATATAGCCTACATTTTATTTATCTTCCCCTGTGCCCTTTACACTTATTATATACAATTATTTGCATAGACCTATAATACAGTACAGTCTAGTGCATTACAATGTGTCATCAAAATTATTTTCAAAGCTAAATATTAAAGTATATACAGCGTATGTAGCGTTACATTCAGTCAAGGTATGTCTATTTGATTTTTTGATTTTCAAAAATATACTTTTGGTTCAGTATGGAACTTTTGTGCATTGGTCAAAAAAGTGGCATCTTGATTTATCAATAAATTGTGTCACCTTGAAATGTTGATGTGTTTTGATCATACATTATTCAAATATTCAATTTAAGATATGATAGATTATTCAAAAATGAAAATAATTGATATCTGCAGCCGTACTTTTCACCCAACCTCTTAGAATAGACCCTCCACTGCCTCACAGACAGCCAACTGACTCACAGCTGACAATGACTATACTCACATTAGTAGCGATATAGCTTGGCCTAAGTCCTCTACAGAGACATCAGCAGAGTGGCAGCTTTGTCAGCAAATCCATCTGTGGAGTCCATCAAGGAAGGCCACAACTCAGCCGATTTGTTTGTAGCTCTTCTGTTATATTTCTTTTTCTCTATCTAGCTCTCTTATCTCCACGTGCTTCAATTTCATTCTTGTTCTCTGCTGCTCTCATCATTCCGGGCAATGTGGCTATCCACCTCATCATCACACTGCATCTCACCTTATCTATCCCAAGGTCTCCTTGCACTCAGACCATTGTTGAGCCCAGAAAACTGAGTTAATCTCAGCCTACGCCTGCCTCCTGTCTCTGCAATTCCTTGGAGGGAATGGATCATCCCTGAGAACACAGTAACGCCCCCTACCCTCTGCAGCCTACAACTTCAGTGACTCTCTAGACCTTCAGGTCATGGTTTTGGCACATAGGCTAATCTGTGGCACACCGCCACAATATTGGCACGGCCACCACAAAATAAAAAAGTTGGTCATTGTATAGAAATCCATCTTTAACACTGTATGTAAGAGGTGCACATCACGTTATGTTCTCTGTCACACCAGAAACTAATCTCACTCAGGTGTTGCTTGTAAACACACAACACCACACAACCCTTTTTTCCTCACCCGCTTGTGTGAGACAGACATCACCTGCTAGACGGACAAGGACGTCTGACATCAAAACAAGGTAATTATTAACTTTTTTTCTCTAATATTGAACTTGGGATGTTACCATCCATGAAGTGACATTACCCCAGCTGCTACCGGAGTCTATAAAGTCTGTTGAATGTGCACATAGGTGATTGATCTGTAAATTTTGATACATTTGGCACAAAATCACAGCTGCGCCTCTGACTCAAAGCGTTTACCATGTCATGTCATGTTTACCATTATGGTGGCTTCCCAATATCGTGCTAAACGATAATATCATTAAATTGCCCATGCCTAGACTCTAGACAACATACTACCATTCAAGGCCCACATTGCAGTCACAGCCTGCAGGTTTGCACTCGACAACATCAGTCAAATCAGCTCCTTGTTCAAGCTCATCTCCCATCTGTGTTCTGCCTATACCGTCGCTTTGCTTTCTCTTCCCTATGCCAGCCTGGTCATCGCTCCACCCAGACTATTCAACTGTTCTCCCTCCTGGCTCCACAATGATGGAATGACCCCACTGCTGTCAGAACAGAGGTCACCCCAATCTTCCATCGTAGACTGAAAACTCATCTCTTCAAGAAGTACATCACATCACTTCCCACTGACTGATTTCCGCTCTCTACTCCTTGCACATCCTCTCATTAAAAAAATTCTAGCTCTTTTTCCATTTCTTTTCCAGTACTCATTCTTACATGACTGTTGTATGGTCATAGGAATATTGTTAGGGTACTAAGAACTACTAACCTTGTACTTCTCTACTGTTGCACTCACTGTAGGTCACTTTGGATCAGAGCTCAGCTAAATTCCTAAAATGTAATGTAAAATGTACAATGCCTCAGTCAGACATAAACCTAGAGTAACAATCTCACTTTCATCTCCATGTTTTGGTAACATCAGCTTCAAAGCCAGGAAATCTCACTGTCCATATGAGAATGCTTTTAGCAGGGCCCTGGGGTCAAGAACATACCGCAACAACTGGGAGTGTGGGAATGTGAAGCTTTCTGCAAACATAGTCTAGGATACCACTCATCTCTCATTCTCCAAGGTCTTTATAGTGCGGAGGATGGACCTATTTTGAATTTCTGGGGGACGGGGGCGGGGGGTGGACGGAAGACGAGCTCATTTTCAATTTACCAGGGTGGTTGGTGGATGGAACACTGTTACTGACACAGCAGGTTTGGAGCCAATTGTAAAAATTGGAAAAGTTTCACTTTAGTTTGCTCAACAGGAGGCTCTGTCGGATTGAGTGCAATGCTCATACGCCGGCGAGATTAGACACCAGCGTATCAATGTAATTGATACGCTGGTGATACGTGATACGCTTGTCAAATAGACAATTGATTTTTCCGCATCAATGTAGAATCATTCGAGAGAATCGCGATGCATCTAATAATTGATTTTCCCCCACCCCTAGTGGACAGTGTATGGAAGCTTTTTCATTTCATAGCAACTATCATGTGCTGAGCACATAGACCTTTTTAATGGTATTCAATCACTGTGATGTGTGTTGACCCTAGTATGAAAAAGCAATATTGTTTGCATTTCTTTTTCCCTCCTATTCTTTCATCTCACCTCTTTACGGTGTCCAAAACTAACACCTGCCAAGCACCAAATGGCAGTAAAATGTGTCTTTGGCGGATAAATCAATAAGGGTCACCTGCCACACGAGACCGGTAACTTTTTGAGACAACAACATGTTATATACAGTCTTTGCCCGTTGTCAAACTTTGTCCCTGTCAAGCACTGTACACTTTTTGACCGTGAGCAAATCAAAGAAACAAATCAAAGCAAAACAATGGCTCTGTATCAAACAGGCTCCTGATTGGCTGTTTGTTACACTCCTCTACACAAAGGAGCGTTTGTTTCTCCACTGTCTAAATGGTTAACTAGTTTAAGGTTAGTAAACACATAGCAGGTGTGAGGGCACCAGAAAAGAACAAATGAATACAAAAAAAAAGATCCATTTAATAAGTGAGCAAGCAAATTTTAAATGAAAACACTAAATATGATGGTGTCTTTATTTTACACAGTAGCTGATTCGACACACAAAATAACATTGAGAAAGGGTAGGATGAGATATTTCTATGAAAAATGTATTTTCCTTTTATTTTCAAATTATCGTTGATGGCTACATTTTTTTTTTTTTTATTTTTTTTTTC
>OOFE01002502.1:4257-16742 GCA_900323365.1 Monocentris japonica | reverse complement strand
TGGTGTCCCGTAGGAGCCTGTCCAGGAAGAGCCCACGGGCGCCGGCGAAGATACAGTGCATGTCCACTGGGTAGCGCTCCTCCTTCTGCAGCTCTGGGTCACACAGGCCCCTCACATACTCCTGGAGGACAAGGAGGAGAAAAACTGTAATGAACTGTCAGTGAACAACATCATCACCAATTAAAAGCACAAGAGCAACAACAACAATATTAGTGGCTCTCAATTTTTTTGCAGCTCAAGGTCGTACATGCTCATGGAGGAGGCAGAGTGTATTAGAGTATTCATTTGTAATGCTTCCCCCTTCACAGCGAGAGTCAGAGTGCAGCGCCAGCTACAGACCAGTGCTGTAGGGCCGGTGGGGAATCAGGGTTGTATTTACTATGTGTTTGCAGAAGTGCTAATGTGGTCGCGTGTGGGGAGATCACAGTCTCTCACTTACGCTGTCTACGGTGTTGAGAGCAATGAAACTGACCTGACTTCCATAAGTGGTATGAAACTGGAGAAAGCTGTGCTTAAGTTTTTGTACAATAATTGACCAACTCTTAGTTAATATAGCCCTCAGTGTCTTGCTCAAGGATATTTTAGCACGGCAGGTGCTTGTTGACGGGGTGGGGGTGGCTGTTGTTACATTATGAACCATACTAAGACCGCCAAGTTACTCAATTCACATCAAGGATTATGTCCCTTTTCTGCCACCCACATCACTAAGCCTTTCTCTCCCTCTTTCCAAGTAACTTATTCTCTTCCACTCTCTCCCTTTTCTGTCTCTTTATCTCATTCATACATATGAAATGCGTCAATTTATCTCTCTCTGTGCATGTCTCAACACACACATCAATGACAAACAAAAACATGAGAAGGAGCATTTAACAATACACAGGATGTGAAGCAACAGCCCCTTGAGCCACACTCCAGGAGGAACATTTACAGAAGTCCAATTCATACCTAAAGGACTGTGTGCTACCCTACCGATGCTCCATAGAGGGTATCAGGCTATGCTGTCATAAATCTACTGGCCCATCATACAGGCAGCACCATTCACTAGCCCACCTACTCTAGATGTTACAGGTTGCAGGGTTGAGTGTGTGAGAGCGGGCAGGACATTCAACAGTGTATTCCAGCATCCTGGAAACACCCCCCTCTATACTCAACTTTACCCTTGCTATCTAATACCTACTAAAACCTCCCCATCATCAACCTAGCATTAACCTAACATCAATATAATAATACAGCTACATTGGCAGAAAAGAGAAAGAGAGTGTGCGTGCATGCGTTTGTGCTGGGATACAAACCCCAGCTGGGTACAGCACTAGCACACCTCACTGCTTCCTCCTGTCGATGTAGCTGCTCTTTCATCGTTTTTTCTTTTCCCTGTTGGAGTAGCCCTGCTCCACAAAGGCTGTCCCATGCCAAGCCCTAAACTTCACTGGCCGAGTCTAAGTGCTGTTGAACTGCTTCCCTTTTGGTCCGCTAATACAGCAGGGCTTACATTCCTAACCATTATATCTTTAGATTCTGCTAATGTCAAACCTAAACTTTAGAAAGAGTGAAACAAATTCTTGTCCAAAAAGGAAGAAAAAAGCAATAAACTCCCATCTCTGAGCAGTGAAAGTCATTGGGGCCTCAAGTGACTTCAACAGCTGAACTCTGGCTTGTTTCAGACTGCTAGAACAAAACTCACACCAGATCTGCTAGTAAAAATGATCTGGTGACTACTTCAGCACCCCAACAGGGCTCTCTGGAGTTCTACAGCACAACCATTTTAGTGATAGGTGCTCCTAAAAATAAATTCATGCTACCTAGAAAAACAAAAGAGAGCACATTCAGCACAACTCAATATTCAAAGTTGGGATGGACATTTTATATTCTCTCCTAAAAACCCACCACTGTAGAGCACTCGGGGACACTGGCTGAGCATAGCCACCGTAATTGAGTCAAGGAATCTCCTAGCTATGGAAAATGGTTGGATGAATCAGCCTTAGGTAGGTGCTGTCACTGAGAAATGCCTTGGAGCTACTGTGTCACATTTATTTAACATTGTGTGTAAGAATGTGTAAGAAAATACTGAGAACAAAATGACTCAACAGTGACGCAGAAGCAGAGAGAAAGAGAGAGAGAGACATGGACATGCGTTTTGAAATAGAAAAACATCTGGGTAAGGCTTGTGCAAAGAAACAACCGATTCAGTGAGTTGGGATTTCCAGTACCTCTGGCCCTTTGCAACATCCAAATGGGTGGGGATCATCTAGTTACTGGCACCAAAGAGAACAGGTAAGGACGTGAGACCAGAGGAATTACAAACATTTTTTTCTATTAAAAAACCCCAAAGTGAAAACTTGGTGTTTATGGCATTTTGGAAACTCTTCTGCGTTCAAAGCTCTGTTTGTAATTTTGTAAGTGTACAATTGTGCATGTCAGGGCCCATGACATGGAGACGCATCAGCTTACAAGTATTTGTAATTTTCCTCATCCACTTGATAATTATGAGTGGTGTGATTGACTGGCAGAAGAACTGATCACAGGCCAAGTCTCACCCCCCAGAGTATTTAGGAGACTACCACTAGACACTCAAATATGTATTGTAGTGTCCTAAATTCAGAAATCTTGTCCCTCACCACTATCTTGGCTGGGTCCTGTGGGACACACAGTAACCCAATAGAATAAGAAGACAGTTGTAGGGAGTTGGGATTTTATGGCGGAAGGAGAAAAATAAGCTCAAGGATATAAAAAAAAAAAAAAAGGCTCAAAGTAACATTATTTATTCATTCTTAAAAAACAGGAAGTAGGAAATGAGCATTTCTACACTCCTTAAAGCCCCATGCTTAACTTTCTTTGATGGATTCTCAAAATTTTGGATTAAATTTCTTGAACAATTTCCAATTCATCCATGACCTGACAACTTCAATTAGTTATTTTGCACTTTACACAGCGGTACATTTATACAGGCAGCCGGCCAGCAGAGAATAAATGAGGAAGTGTTACAGCAATGACCAAGGTAGCATCAAAACTGTATGAGAAAGGCATGACTAGATCATTCACATGCTTTGGTGGCCTTTGGGGTTGAGTTTTGGAGTGTCCATCGGCCCTACAGGGCTGTATTGGAGAGCCGCACACCCAGGCATGCAAGATGTAAGTACCTCTATAGTGAAGGTCAGAATCGTTCAATATGACGGAAAATAGGATCCAGGTAAAACAGGCCGGGGTGTTTTAGGAATCAACATTGATAAAACCGTATCAATACCCAAACCTAGCTGTATCACTGATACGACAAACACTATTCTGTAAAGAACATTGGTTTGTCAGTGATGCTTCAAAGAATATTGGGGCGCCTCAAAGATCCAAAAGTCACTTGCTTCATCTAAATTGGCTGCTTCTCCCTCTTAGTGTGGGTAAAGCCAAAATGTGCCAATGTTAAGATGTCACATTCAGGTAAGGACGCCATATGTTCCAACTCGTTGATGCTGCAAGGAGCTCCAGTGTGGCGGATAGTAGAAAGTTGGGGACCACGACAACAATTATGATTATTTTAAATTATGTGGTAGCCTTCCTCTTTTGGTTATGCTCATCTGCAGAAATGGGAAAACAAACACTAATAACGACACAAGAAAAGCTCTGATGCCAATAACTTTCCCAAACCGCAGTAAACTTCCACATATCTTCGTATGGTGGTGGGGTGGTACCTGATGACAAAATACCATTACCAGACAGAGTTCTCGGTTGACTGGCAGAGCTTGGAACAGCTGGTTGCAGGGGGAACGACTTGCGCACAAAGGGGAAACTCATGACACAGGATACAGAAGTGTGAAAGATACAGAAGTATGGGAAATCACACAGGAAAAAAATAAATGCTAGCGATGCTGCCAACTATGGTGTAACTCAGGACTGCATGGGTGTATATCACCTCTAATGCAACACAGAGTCAAAGGACCTTTAAATTGACAGCTATGGTGCACCTTGCATTCATATCTGTCAAATTGTCATTAAGTCAGGATTATTTATCCTGGCTACAAGCCCAGAGTATTCTTACAACATCAGATGTCAAACTGACCTTTGATCAGTGGTTCTCAAAGTGGACCGGTGAGGGAGCTCAAGAGAGTCCCCAGCAAAACTAGCAATACATTAATGCCACTATGAATGAATTCACTAGTACTTATCCCAATTTCACACTCACACTTTCAACGCCCCATTTTAGTGTAGCTGCTATACAATTCAGTACTAAATGAACTACAAAAATCTTCCCATTTTTGGACCTGTTTGCTTACTGGTATCCATTGACAATACGCAAGCCAGCTGGAATTGATGAGACAATGCTAGCAAGAGCTTGTTGCCAATCACGGAGATTCATGATACACCTGCTCACCAGTCACCAACAGCAAGCCACTCAGGTCCTATCGTGTGGTGAATGATTCAGCGTGGTGGTCAGTTGGCCTTGTGTACCATGAGAGAGCACCTTGGTTTTGTCAAAACAACCATATTCACAGTGGACTATTGGTGGATGTATGGAAGATGCAACTGTACATGTATTATAAACATATCTCACCTTTGCCTTTGATACGTCTTCTCTGTTTCCTTTAAGCTGCAGCCATATCTGTCGTGATGTTTTGCTCCCGTGCGCCTGTCCAGTGTGATCCAAAAGACCGATAATGGTGAAAGCTACCTTGAAAACCTGTTCTACTCGGGGCTTGGCACATTTCAGCTCCTCTTGTTTATCTTCCACCACGGTAAAGTCGTCCACGGTAGGGGCCTCTTGCTGCTGCCTCGCGGCCGACGCAGGGAGCCTGCTGGCCGGCTGCTCTGGGCAGGTTAGCTCGGTGACTCGTCTCATTCCGAGGAGGGGCCGCGTTGTTGACATTCCGGTTCTGAATCTAACAGTCACTGTTGACAACGGCGTTTTAATACTTTAACCTTTCGGCGTCGTCAGGACGTTTTCCCTTCTTCATCATATCTTCCTGTCTGTACTCCACTGTCCTGCGTTGTTTTATGAGGCCACAGTAATTGCGTTTAACGACGTGAACATCAAGCTAACTCGGGTTGTGGATAAGAAGCCCCGAGCGACGTATCCGGAAAGTCCCAGTGATGGCGTCATCAAAACACGACAATTTAGTTTTTTCTTCACAGTGTGTCCATGGTGCTTATCTGTTATGATCACGTTGTGAAAAACAAAACATCTCCATCGAGTGGCCTGTATCCTTATGACACCAAAAATGTAAGCCCTATGATGCAATTCCTATACGATGAGGCTGACAACGTACTCATGCCAAAACAGGTACTGTTTTGACAACGCGTAAGGGAGAGTCTAAAAAGTTCATGGCCACTTGGTTGGAGAAACTGATAGGCCTAGAAAGGCTCAAATAATAAAGAAAATTAGATTTGATAGCTGAAAGGTGTGCAGCTTTGCCCTCTTGTGGTTGTGCGCAGTCATTGCCGGTGCTTGTTGGAGTAATGAAGTTATTTCATAACCAAATTCAATATTTATTTTCTCCACTCCCATATCCTAATATCCATGATATGTTCTGAACTGGCATGAGCACTTGGCGCTGCAGGATTGCTGAAACTTCAGAAAACTTATTTACAGCAATGGCTTGTGGGCCCTTGGGCAAGTTAAGGGAGGAGACAATGCCTCAGATTCACTTTCACCACTCAGCTTTTCATCAGCAGCCTTCTAGTAACAAATGTGTTTCTCTAATCTTCACACTGTTGCCTCAACCCAGTACCACTTCTGTTATGCAGTAAGGGTCACAGGATTCGGTGCCTTACTCATCGGCATTTCAAGTGCCATGGGCAGTGCTCACCACTGACACATATCCACCTCCACACCAGAATTGTGGGGTGGCCTGGCCACAGAACCATTGGGTTGGGGGCAGAGAGAGAGAGAGAGAGAGAGAGAAAAGAGAGAGAAGAAAGAGAAAGAGAGAGAGAGCTGGGTTTGAGTACAGAGAGATATAACCAAACAAATATACTGAGAAATGGTGAGAGACCAAGAGAGATGAACAGAGAGATGAGGAAGAAAAAAAGAGAGGTGGGAGATGGAAGAACAGAGGGTAACAGAAAAATACAGAGAAACCATGAGAGATGAAAAGAAATACCTATAAGGAACAGAAAGAGGGAGAGAAGAGGAACGATAGACAGACAGCTAGATAGTGAGCAAACATGTAAGGCAAGAGACAAGGAAGCACAGAATGAAAATAAGAGCACAAAGAGACATCTGTTATCACCCAGCAAGGCGAAGAAGACAAAGCAGATTCACACAGATACACACACTCCTGCCCACACACACACTTTTCACTCACACAGGGGTTAGTAGCAATATGATCTCCAAGGCTCTGGCAAAGGAACATTGATTCTAACCATTAGAGCACACACATGGACACACAATGGTGATAGCTGAGTAGGCACACAAAAACATGCCTTTATTATGTCTATATAAAGTTAGGGACACGTGATCCACAGATGAGTGACACTCTTCATTTGATCGAGAGAATTCTGACTAAGATTTGGCTTGTATGAATTTAAAACTATTTAAAATACCTATTTACTTATGTTGTTGTACAGATCGGGAGCAGCATTTATTAAGCCTTGGATGCTTAATCTACAATCAGCTTTAAATGAGATCAGAACATGTGCTTGCTAGTACTGTAGTGCCTCTGTAGGATACATGCAGGATGGGGGCCTCGTGCCATGGCTGCCACTGTATCCAATTCATTGATTGAATACATAGAGATGGTAGCAGACCCTCCAGACTCATCACAGTGCAACAAGCATCTCACATTTCTGACAGTGTCTGACCTGGCTAGACCAGATGTTGATGCTGGGACACTGTGAGAAGAGGAACGATGTCAAACCAGAAGGATGTCATCATCATGCACTTGGTCCATTACCTGATGCTGAAATAATGAGGTCATAATTTCTTGTCAGTTTACCAGGAAATGTTTTTATATTAATTATCCAACGATCATCAAACCTGAAAAGCACATATAAAAAAGCATATAGTATATCAACGGTTTAATCAAATGATTCAGATAATTGGAGCAAGGGCAATAATTGAATTATTGTGTGCACGTGTAAACAGTTTTTTTTGCAGAAACCACAGAGGATTAGTGGGTTTCCAGCTTGACTAAAGAAGAATCGGAAGAAATTCCCGGGAAATTTGCAGTTGATGAAAGTATAAATGCTGGATTAAGCTTCTGCATCATGAAAGGAGACCTGTCCTTAGTCATAAACCATAAAAATTCCTTCTGTCTAAGGTCTCTCTCTGAGTGAGATATGGACTGGAATATCAGCGTAAACTTTCAACACATGGTTTTAGTCAATCCCGCAGTTCCACAGGATTCAAGGATATTCAAGGTATATTTCTAGATTGATAGACTCCTGGTGTCTCTGTTTCAAATGCTCAAATGCTGACTTTTTTTAACTTTCTTTTTAGATAAGATTGAGGACATCAAGTCTCAGATTTCCTGCCACATTTTCTTTACTGACGTATCCTGTCCTCGTCTAGATACCCTGAGTCAGTCAATCTCTCTTGAGGAACTAATGGACACCACCACACATGAGACATGAGTCTTCCAGCCCCTTTAACATCATTCCAACCAAATTCCTTTTAGAAGTTTTAGACGCTGTAGGAGCTAGCTTGCTATATACTGTCAACAGCTCTTAGTCCTCTGGTGGTGTCTCTGACAAGCGTTCAGCCTCTTAAAAAACCTGGCCTTGACCCTTCTGCTCTCGGTAATTATAGATCCATCTCAAAAGTACCCTTCATTTGTAAAATCCTGGAAAAGGTTGTATCAAACCAGTGTTGGAAAATAATAACATATTAGTAATTTTTCAATCTGGTTTACGTTAGCAGCACAGCACTGAAACTACCCTTGTCAGGGTTGTAAATGAATTCTTGATGAATGCTGATCCAGGTTCAGTGCTCATTTAATTATGCACCATAACTTTCACTGTTATGCCGATGATACCCAGCTGTCCCTCTCAGTCAAGCCGAGTGAACTAAATAAATTG
This sequence comes from Monocentris japonica, assembly GCA_900323365.1. Lineage (NCBI taxonomy): Eukaryota > Metazoa > Chordata > Actinopteri > Trachichthyiformes > Monocentridae > Monocentris > Monocentris japonica. The sequence continues at coordinate 8,741 of OOFE01002502.1, read as the reverse complement.
GCCTCTCTGCAGAGTTGTTTATCAGATGTCAAGGACTGAACATTTTTCTACAATTAAATTCAGACAAAACTGATCATGGGCCTTGAGAGTGCATCCAGCCGAAGTCGACCTGCCCTTGGTCCATTAAATCAACACATTAAGCCTGCCTCCAAGAACAGGAGTCCTTTTTGACCCCAGCCTTAACTTTGAGCAACATACATAAAAGCTTGTTCAGCCATGCTTTTTTCATCTCAGAAACATCTCAAAAGTTAGATCTGTCTTGAGCTTCAGTGATACAGAGAGGATTATATATACTTTTATTTCATCTCACCTTGACTATTAAGATGAACGGCTTTCGACTAAAACTAAGGATCATATCTCCCCTGTTTTGGCATCTCTTCACTGGTTGCCTGTCCATTTTATGGAAGTGTTGAAGTGGATTTTGAAAGGCGGGTCCTTAGGGAGGGTAAGGAGGGGCTTAGTGACACCACTTTGCAGAACTGGAGAGCTGAATATGAGCAACATTAAGTTGAATGCTTTAATCAGAAAGGACATGTTGAACTGAACTGATATCAACTGAATTTGATAACCCTATTACTGAATCCAGCCTAGATATATCTTCAGCTATTATAATACAACATCAGGTCTATAGCAGAAATGACTTGAAATAAATGTTTAAAATGAGAACTACTAGTGCTTTTTTATGATGTCTGAGTAATTGAGAGCTCGACTGTCAGCTTCTCCCATCTCCCACATTATTAGGTGTACACAACTACTCTAGGAGCTGTTTAGATACATAGCCTTGTTGAGGAACAGTTCCTGTGTGTAGATCTGTCTAGGTATGGTTGCTGACCCAGGGATCACTTCTGCATGGCCTTTAATCAGAATCTGATTCTGAAAACATCACCTAAGATCTTGAACAGAATACTGACGTGTTGATGAGGCAATCAAAGGTGTTAAAAGGTGATCAGAGCTGAAGCAATTCGCACAGGTGGAGGATCAGCTCCACCTCCAAGAAAGCTGTCGATCCCTCTGTATAATAGAGAACGTGTCTGTATTTGAGCTTCAAGGTGACAAAAGTGGAGAGGCTGTGAGCAGAGCTTTGTCTCACATGGAGACGACACTCAGTGAGGAACCAGAGAAGATCAAACTGTGTACTATAATGTAACATTTAGGTATTCTAAAAATGGGACCTGGATTGTAGATTCTCTTTAGGTAGTCGTGAAAGCACAAGCAGATACTCGTCTTGAAAGAAAAGCCCCGGAAAGTAGGAGTGTTTGTGGATTATGGAAAGGGTGAGGCCTCCTTTTACGATGTGGATACTGCTTCTAAAATCTATGTATACTTTCACTAGCTGCACTTTCAAATCTACTTGTATACAGTCATTTTTCAAACCCACTGATAATCTGCCACCTTCAATACTGAATGATCGTCATGTTGACCGATGAACTTTTTCTGACCATTCAGATTGGACGTCAGCTCAGAGTTAGTCAGGGTTGTGAGGCGGTGGGTACTTCAAATTACAAAATGAAAGGGCTAGTTCTTTCATCGTGGAAGTTTCCTCTGGTTGGAAATGATGAATCAATGTTTACATTTACAGAAAAGCTTCCATCTGTTAGTTATGAGGTATCTACTGCATGAATAGTAGTGCAACAACAGCCAATATATATTATATAATATTTTATAGACAACACACAACACTCCCCAACCTGAGATCCTCACTAGGATGGTCAGGCGTGCAATTGGTGCTGAGTGAGCAAAATCATCCATATAAGCTGTCTATATTTGTGACTGCATCACCATCCATATGTTAAATACTAGTTTTATTTTAAGGAATTTTATGGAAACAAAGTTCAGAGATGTCCCAAAATGCTGATATGGTAACTCCATGTCTCTCAACAATTATGACTTGCTAAACCTCGACAGCTGACGAAGCAAGCAGATAGCAAGCTAATATTGAGCCTTGATGTGATAACATACTGCGGAGACTCTTGTTAGCATTTTATATGGATTTATTTTTGAACTGTATTGCAGCCAGCAATGAATTAACTGACTGAAATGGTACTCTTGAGCAAGGCACTTAAGCCCCAACAGGTCCAGGTGTGAAGGTGGGTAACTCCATGTGTGCTCAGTCACTGCTCTATGCATGAATAAAGGTTTTAAAAGGGGGTTCACATTACCTAAAGAAAACAAATTAGTTTCTCTCCCTGGGGCCCAGGCTAATGAAAAAAGATATTAAAAAATAAAATATGAATTGAGATGAAGAATTGTATACATTTTAGGTCTTCGCATGAACGATGCCTTTAGATCTCAGTGTTGTCAGTGTACATAGTGAAGGACAGCTGACGGTGTGTCAGGTGATGCATAACAGCCACACTCCATATGATCTGGAATCACTATTACAGCTGCACAGGTACATTGACTGTTCACAAATATTCCAAACATCATCTTATGGTCTGTGGGATTCAAATATTTATCATACGTTTATTATTCTTGTCATGGGCTGACCCACAAAACACCAGGCTAGTGACCCATTGTTGGTACAAACCCATAGTTTCATCTGCAGTGTCTTTAATTTACTCAATAGCCACTAGATGGCGCTCTAAGCATCAGAATGGCAAATTGACAAGGAGCCGTTTTCTCTCCGTGCTCCCTGATGACAGAGAGTAATATCGACTAAAAGATGTTACAAATCAATATTTTTCATTATTTGAAGTCCAGGCGCACAGAGCGGAGGAATATCATCTTTATTAAAGTTCATTGTGGTGTAAAAGTATTGTGTGGAGAGAGAGGGGGGAGCAAGAGAGAGAGGTGACAGCTATATCCACTGTTCTACTGTACTATATTGCTTAGTTTTATTGTAATTTCGGCAATGTTGTCGTATGCTGTGGTGTGTTGCATTGTTCTGTCTCAGGTGAGGTCAGTAGCGTTGTGGAGGGTATACACAGGTGTGCAGAGGCAGAGAAAAACTGTCTGGGCAGAACACATTATATTACCATTTATATATTACTTATCAGGCTTTTTGCCATATGAATGGTGGTGACAAAGTTGACTCATCTGTACAACACTATACCCACCCTTTTCTCTGGTCAGACAGACAAAAATGGCAAATGGCTTTATTCTTAATGCATCCTAATTCAAAATACAGGAAAATACAACAAATGTTTTACAGTCTCAAAACACATAAAATGCCACATTCTAAAATTCAAAATGAAATAAAAAATGTCTTCAATAAATCACGGTGTAAACAGAGCCAGTAGTGGGGCATCAGTGTTTCTCCACGGGGCTCCATACTGCAGCTCTGGGTTAGAGCCTGGATACATAGAAGTATAACATGTTTGTTGCATTGCAGCGTAGACTCCCTCTATCACACACACACACACACACACACACACACACACACACACACACACACACACCAAATGCACATGGCAAAACTGAAATGTGTGTGTGTGTCTGTGTGTGTATGAACAGCTGTGACTGGCCACCTGTGAGGTGAGAGGGAGGCTGACCTGTGACACATGCTCCTCTTTACTACCACATGGCTGGACACAAAGGGTGTGTGTGATAGAGAGAGAGAGAGAGAGAGAGAGAGACCTATATACACAGACCATCTTGGGGACCACTTAGTTAGAACAGCCATGCTGCATGGAACAAACATCCAACAGAAATTGTGCATTTGTTTTGTAGAAATAGTTTGAATGTCCAAAAGAAAACACAAACAAATACCTGTAGGGCAGAATCAAGCTGATTTTTTTAAACAAATAATGTTCAAAAAACACTTGAAAACGAGCCCCCCCCCCCAAATTTCTAACCCTAGACATGAACCCTGAAACAGCCCTCAGCCAGCTGGTATGGAGGTTATATGAATCAACCAATAACCAGTCTCAGACCAACACTGCTTCCAAATAAAATATCAGAATCAACCAAATCAGATCAAAGGTGAATCTCATTGAGCCCTAAAAATCAGACTAAACACGAGCATCTCTCTACTGTCAGAGATGCATATCCTTCCCAAGCTCAGTGAGTCCAGCCACCGAGAACGCCAGACACGGATTACCAAAAGATGAAAGACTGAAGGGTCACTGCATCACAGATGAAGCAGAGAATGAGGCGCGCTTTCTCTTTCACATTATGAAAAAATAAACCATGTCACATTTCTGCTTGGGTGAAATATGTGAAATATCTGTGCTTCTGTCGCAAATCATAACCAACTACAGATTGTTCAAGCACAATTAGTAGCCTGACTAGCAGCTTGGTATCGTCTTAACATGATTATAACACCATAATACTGTAAGGTAAACCACTTTAGCAAAAAAAAAAAAACAACTTCTTTTGACAATCATGCCAGTAAGACATCTTTGAATTTGACAGAGAGAGGGACAGAAAGAAGAGAAAGAGAGAGAGAGAGAGAGAAAGCATGACAAAAAGAGGCATAAGGCAAGAGAGGGAGAGCACACACACACACACACACACACACACACACACCACAACCACACCCGCCC
>OOFE01002497.1:4463-18278 GCA_900323365.1 Monocentris japonica | reverse complement strand
GGGGGGGGGGGGGGGGGGTTGGATGATTGTCAATCATCCAAGAACAGGCCTCTTTTGGCATTTCATGAAGTAACATACCAATGTACTATGCAAAATGCATACAAGTTGGTAAGTCTGCTTCTCCAGTTACCTAGTTGACATCTCCAATTGGATGTCTGCCCACCCACTAACCCTGAAAATTGAGCTGCCCTTCTTCCCTGGAATATTGTGGTCACTGCAAGAACTTTCTATCACCACTGGCCAACATCACAGTGACTCTTTTGCCTAGACTGGCAAAAATCTCAGTGGGTCCCTCACCAGCTATTACGTGAGGCTCACAATGGTACTACACTTATCATGCAGGTTTGCAGTCTACAATATCTGCTGTATCAAACCATTCCTCACCAGGGACTCTGCCAAGCTCCTAGTCTGAGCTCTAGTCATCTACCCCCAGGCTGTGCTCCCAAGGTACCCTCTTCAGCTTTTCATCCAGAATGTTGCAACGTGACTTGTATTCAACCTCTGCAAAATCTTGCACTTCCAACTGAATGCCTGTGGCTGCTTGTATCAAATTCAAAGCCCAGAGCTGATGTAAACCCTCATACCTCCAGGCACCAGTGCAGCCTTACATTCCTGTTTGTGTCCCATGCTCTGCTACTACCAGGGGAATAGCTTTCTCTTCCCTGTGTTGACTTGGCCAACAGGCCAGAAAGCCTCGACTCTGTTCCCTCCTGCTTCCTCAGCGGTGGAATGACGTCCCCCCTCCCCAGTCAGGACAGATGTCCCTCATCTGACTCATCTCATGTGAAACACCAACACATCCACTCTCTCCCACCTTCTCCTAAACCACAGCCCTCTCCTGTATCTCTATCTCCTCGACTTGCACTGAAAATCCTTTTGTCTTGTTTTGGGAAAAAAAACACAAAACCCACATTTCTGCTTTTCTCTATTTTTTTTACTTGACACTTAAATATTTATTATGTTTATTGTCAGAGCACTATGGCTTTGACCCTTTTACTTTATGATTGGTTGCTTGTGATTTGTGTGACCTAGGAATTTAAGCTTATTCCCACTGCTCTAGTTAAGAGCATCAACTAAATGGCTAAAATGTAAATGCTTTGCCCAAATTAATCAAATGAATGTATGTCAAGCAGAGTCTGTTTCAGAGTGGCCAATTTGTTCAACCATAGCAAATATCTGTCCTCATTAAAAGGTGTTTATCATAATATAGCAAGAGTTGTAGTATATTACATGCTCGTCTTACCAGTGAAGGCCATGTTTTTAGGGTTTCCATACGGGGTGCCAGGCTGCACGGGGCTGTAGACTGGATTCATACCCGAAGATAACCTGTTTTTGCTGAGAGAGATGGTGGGAAGAGAAATACAGAGTGTGAGAGAGGAGGGAGGGGGACGGAGAAAGAGGAGATAGAGAGAGAATAATGGAGGGGAGAGAGAGAGAGAGACGTAAGCTTAACCCATGTAAATTGGAAATTGTTAGGATTATCCACACACACACACACACACTCTGATCCCACGCTCAGATTCGTAAGGTGACATTCAGACAAGGGATTTTGCTAGCATGCAACAAAATCAAGGCGCATGAATCCTCACCTTCAACTAGATCCATTGAAAATAATGGCCTGATTTCCTGTGGGGCACCAAACACGGCTAGCCAGGGCTTACGCAGCAGCCTAATTTCCACTACAGGGCCAAAAAGGGCCAGCCAAGGCTTACCAACTAGCCTGGTTTCCATTTTAGGACAAAACAGAGCTAGCTAGGACTTACTTATTGGCCTTGCCAACACTAAACAGGGCTAGTCAGGGCTCACCCAATACCCATCTCTCACGTTTTTACCAAAACAAAAGTGTATATAATACCTTTTCCATCACAGTTTTTGGAACCACTAGCCTTGAGTTAAAAACCATCTTGAGCTAGATCTTGCAAGACCCCCTCCTCCACTATTATTTGAACTTACCTGGTTTGTGAGTGCATGTCTGTGCGTAAGTGTGTGTGTGTGTGTGTGTATGTGTGTGTGTGTGTGGGCGTGCCCGTACCTCTTGTGCGTGTCTGGTTGATACATGAAACTGAATTTGTCTGTGGGATGCCCGCTCGCCATTCTTGCTGTATGCAAATGAGGAAGGGGTGGAAGTGGATATGCAAATCTGAAATTAAAACAGCGAGAGGTCATGATTACAACGAACACAGAAAGGAAAAGAAAACAGCAAAGCAAGGCACCGCAGCCACCGCAAATGGTTAGTGACAGCGGCAGGGGAGACAGTGACAGAGACAGAGTGTGCCTGAGTGAGTGTGCAGTAAGAGCTGCATTGCATTGCTCTAACCATCAATTGATACATTAGTAATAGTGATAAATAGTTTACTAAAGAGCCAATTTATGTACATATGATCGAGAGAAATGGTGCTCCTAATTCTTGTGCACAGAATGTCCTTTATTGTTGTGTGCACACATTAGACAAGTTGTGTTCTAGCACTATTGATTAATGCACGGACAGAGGCTACCGCTAGTGTTTGTTATTCATACCCATGTACATATAGCCTATATGGTGTGTGTGAGAGAGAGAGAGAGCATGAGTATATGAGAGAGTGTGTGGTGTGCTGTAAGAACATCAAATACAAGCAGCAAAGCAAACAGTAAGACAACCAATGAGAAAGCACAAAACACTCAGTGAGCCAGAGAGAGAGAGAGAGAGAGAGAGAGAGAGAAAAAAAATAAAAATAAATAAATAAATCAATCAATCAATAAATCAAACAAAATACAGCATAGGCCAAGTCCTGCACTAAACCATGTGTAAGCATGATCCAATACACAGATGAGCCAGAACCACAAAAGCACTGAAAATAGAGTGGAACAGCCGAGGAATGAAAATCTAAAATGAATAAATAAATGTGTTTGTTTGAATGTGTGTTGTGAATGTACTCTGAGCATTTGAGGTCAAAAGCGTGTAATATTGACTTTTATTCCAGCTGAGGTCTTGAAAGAGATGAGACTTGTTATCCTGAAGTATCTTAAGCGGGATGGCAGTGATCAAGCCAGTGACCACCGGCTTGGTTTTAAGTGTAGCTCTGTCATATGCCATGTATAGGCCTGCATGCGATATACCATGGCAAGCTCTGTGTACTCTAAACATCACTCACCCATTCACCTTATACAGTAAATCGAAAGTCATTTGTCCAATTCTGCTTCCTGTACAAATATAAAAATTCACATTTGCTGAATTGAATAGGAATATCAGACATTTCCAAATGAATTCTGAAATGTACATCATAACCAGTTGACAATGACACCATTAACATTGCTGAGATTTGTCATAATCCTGGGCATGCACTGCAGTGAAGCCGAATCGCACCAAATGACACTTTTAATTAGGCAAGGAAGCATTTAAATGCCTCGTCCACGAACACTGACGTCAAAACGCCCACCCTGGGGCTAAAAAACAAATGCATCCACGTATTTGTGCTAAAGCTCAGTTCTGAATATCTGTGGCCTTCATGGATACCAAGTATGAGTTAGTCAGTTCCTCCTCCAATCGAATATAAACATACCTTCAACTCAACAGCAGCACATTCATTCATTCATTTATTTTCCATACCCACTTCTTCCTCTTCAGGGCCACAGTCTATCCCAGGATGCATTGTGCAGAAGGCAGGGAAACACACAAGATAGGTCACCAGTAGGGCAAACACATAAGACAGATAAACACACTCACAATTTCCTGGAGGGACTAGTTAGCCTGAAAAGGGGCTGATTCCTAATACTGGTATCTGTATTAATGCACTTCTACACACATTCAACAATGAAGACCTCGTCCAACCTATTCTATAAGACTTTAACCATCAGGTTATTGGGTGTTCTGGGGGCGCGCCTCACTAAGAGTGGGGCTCTGTGTACTTTTGTGTGTCTGGCAGAGCCTGTGAGTGCATCTGTGTGGATGTATACACAGGATTAGTCTCAATGACACGCTAGATGGCATTGAGATTGGATGTAATAACTAGAGAAAATAGCTTCCTCCTCCCATGGGTTCTCTATGGAGAGTAAAACAGCCACAAGATGAATGGACAGTATTGGGAACTTTATTTCATCAACAAACTTGAAATGACATTAATGTTTTCCCCAAGAACTGTTTTGTCACAGTGGCTTGGCTCTGAGGCCCAGGTTTGCTTCTGGTCCTATTTCCAGTATTACAGAAAGTGGTTAATTTTGTTTATTTTCTAGATACTTAGGCCAATGGTATATGAAATTTTCTTTATTTTGGTTGAGCAATGAGGTTCAGGAATGAAATTGCATTAACTTTACAGTTTCTCTTAGCAGTAGGGGCAATCATCATTCAGTGCAGGACCACCACTGTCAAGTTCAATGCACAGATTTGTACACATGCCCTTCATAAACATGAGTGTCTAATGACCAGGAAACTGGTGGTGCCTAAATTCTGGTTAATTTTGCAGTTTCACTAATTTGCCTTGATAAGAATATCCCATATGGGGAATTGGCTACTCTATTGCGCAACACACTTCTCACATCTTCAATAATCTAGCCCCTATCCTTTCTTTCCTCCCTCTCACGCTCCCCCCACCACGTTCTATTCCTCTGTCCCTCTCCTTCCCTTTGCTCTGTCTCTCTCATTAACTTTCTCTGCCATTCCTGTCACTCTCCTTCCCATCAGTCAGAGGGAACAATGCCCATCATTACCACATGGACAGGTGGCTAACCTAGCCCTGAGGTCCTATCCTGCAAACACAAACCATAGTGAACCACAGCTGTGCCTGAATAGAGAAAGGAAGATGGGTGTGTGTTAATCTGTTTCAGTGTGAGAGACAGAGTGCCTATGTGTATGTTTGTAGGTGAAGGTGATGAAGTATGAATGGGTGAGTACAAGAAGGGAACCATAAGTGTGCGTGTGTCTATTGAAGGTGTGTGGAACAGAGGTCAATAAGTGCGTACGTGATGGGTAGGCGTGTCTAACCGCAACTCCCTTTGTTTTCAGTGGGTGGTGATGATTAGGTGCTTTGGGCCCTCTTTTCTTCACAGAGTGAAAAAGACCCTTTCTAACCATAAGCCCCTCTATTCAGCAGACCACTAGCCCTGATTGTAAAGACCATTCCCTAGAGGACAATCATTCTAAACGTACGTATGCGTGTGTGTGTGTGTGTGTGTGTGTGTGTGTGTGTGTGTGAGTGAGTGAGTGAGTGAGTGAGCGAGCGAGCGAGCAAGCAAGAACGTGCACTTGTGTGTAGGGGAAGGACAGAGTGAACAGGGAGAGACAAGTCTGCACATCTCATCCATGTTTCAGAAGTATTTCTGGTGCTTGAGGAGTATTTGAGAGAAAACAAAAGACACCCAATTGTTGCCTGAAAATGTCTCAAACACACAGCCTTGATCAGACTACGGCCGGCCAATAGAAAGAGTTGCTGGGCTTGACTAAAGTTGCTATAACTTGGAGGATAAGTTTTGCGTTGTGCGTTCATTAAGTTGAAATTCATGCTAATGTAATGATATTGTTTTGCTGCCCATTTTCCTTAAAATGAACAAACTGTCCAGGCACAGTTTGTCATTAGTATTCTGGTCCCAATTGTGCATTTTATGAGCTAATCATCCATCAATAGTTCCATCAATAGTAATGGCGACTTCAGATGAATACCCATACAGGCCTCAGTGGACAGACAGTGAAGAGAACCACTACGCTAGAACTGAACTGAGAGGGAGTGTTAAAAATTAATTGCACCTAATACACTAAATGCATTGGCTGTCTGACAGAAGTTCATTCATTTAAAATGAGAAAATATGTTTCAACTGCATCATCACAAAGCAGCGGTACTGCATTGCAATGCAGGTGGTCCATGCCTTGGACTTAAACGTGTGTGTTGCTAATGCATAAGAGAATTAAGATTACTTGATTGGCCATTTCACAAAAGGTTTTCACACAAATCTCCTTGATAGTAATTTCTGTATATGGCTTATCACAGGGATAGTGTCCAAATACTACATTTTGATTTTTCTTGCACAATTCTGCAAATTACAAACACTTACAAACACACAGGCTTTTGTAAATATGAGAAATATTGATGCTGTATGAAGTGAATAAAATGTATTGTAATCCATAGTATTGAAGTGAATTGCATCATGAGTTCCTTGACAATACCCAACCCTACTGACAAGTAGTGTCTGCCAAACTCCATGTTCGTCACAACTACTACTAGCTCTTCCATATCGCTATGTGTGTCTGGGTAATTTTGGGGGGCTTTGTTAAGTGTAACACACAGCTAGGAGGACTTCATTAGGGCTTCAATCACTAACGACAGCCCAGGGCCTGGACACAAAAACACAAGCTGGAGCTAGCTAGCTAGCCTGCATGTTCATACAGCTGTAGTGTGCATCTGTCTCGAATTCTTTTGGACGTTCACACTGTGCAAATTTAGCGCAAAGTGAATGGTCTTTCATTTTCTGATTTCATCCTCAAAGTGTATGCCCACATATTTCTTGTACTGATGTGAATATAAATAAATGGTGTCTGTTTTAAAACACCACTAACAATGTTGTATCCACTCCATAAAAGGGAGATTGCTGCAGGGTGGGGGGACCAAAAGAGGTAATAATGAGGCGGGAGTAGGCGGCAGAAAGGATAGTAAAAGAGTAAACCAAACACACACACACACACACACACACACACACACAAATACAACCCCCACCCCAATTCTGTCCTCCCACATAATACCTCACCAGGCATCTGCTCTTTAGGCAACACATCAAAACCAGTGGGCGTTATCACCCTTCAGCATAGAATAGAAGAGAATTGAATAGTGTTTTTAAATCCTCAAGGAAAAGGGCATTTCACTCTTTTGGTCATATGGGAAGCACACACAAGAAAATACACACACAAGAAAAAACACAGGCAAATGGTTTATATCTTATAAAACGCTGTTTGCAACTATTGTTACGCAGCAATACCATTACTTTTTGCAGACCAAGAACAAATAGAAGTACTTACTAGTGAGTACTATGCTCATACTTTCAGTCTTACTGTGATCTTTCATTTTTGTGGCAGCATTCTTTATTATCCTTACTTTATTCTACAGCTGTGGGAACATAATTCTTTGGAAATACTTCTTTCTGCTGAGTCTAATTGGTAAATACCATTTCAGCATCAATAAATTGTATTGTGCTAATGCCCAATTCTGGTATCTGCAGCCCTTGCGTATATCAAACTAAGTACTTACAACTGTACCCATGCACCACAAATTCCTTCAAAAACAGCAATGTCTAACAAAACACAGACCTATGGGACACCCTCAAAACTAATAATAGCCTACGCTATCACAAAAAGAACTCATGCCCATATTCAAATCAAATGCATTCAAGTACAAGGCATATCCAAGGGCAGCTTGATGGAATCAGAAGTCTCCCCTGCCTTCCACTCATATCAGGCCTGCCCTGCAGCGACCAGCTCCACACTGCTCCTGGGCTATTTTAGATCTAGGACAGCACTATGCACTGAGGGACAGCATCTCCCCTCTTCTCTGTGCTGGCTTCCTTCTCTTTTATTCTCCTTCCCAAAATCATCTCATCAGTCACACACCTCATGGGTCTCAATCACCGGATTATGTGACAATACGGTGCTGGGCCACTGTAAATGGAAATGTTTTCCGTCCGATAAGAGCCTATTCTGTGAGAAAAATAACCTTCATAATTATGGAGATTTTTCCCCTCCTGTGGTCATTGGCTACTAACCCAAATTCAAGAAGACCTACTTGTGTTATGGTAAAGAAATGAGATCCTCATAACTGGGCATAATTATAACATATGCTTGGTAGAAAGGTTTGTACCCAAAATGGGCCATAATTGTGTTTCTGATGGCATTGGACACAAAAAAAAAGTTGGTAAGAGTACCAGTATTAGACTAGGGTCTAGTGGCAAAGGTAAATGTACTCAGCAGTATTAGCTAGTACATTTGATTGAGAAAGATTAAAAATCTGATATAGCCTTGTATTTAAAAAAATGAGTGCAATGATGTGATACTGCACAAAGCGAACAAAAACTATCTTCTGTTTAGGGCGTGAGAAAATTAATATCATAACCTACACTGAGGCTAATACTCAGCCCAGGAAATAGGCATAAATAGGCTCAACGGAAATGGGCATAATTTGATGGTTAAAATCCTTAAAGGGGCATGAAGTAGACTAGTATGACTTTTATTGACCTCTATCAGCGACCAAGAAGGAATTGTAACACTGTCAGGTCTCAGATACAAATAATAGTCACATCTTCACAAAAGGGACGAGTAAGCGAGCAAATCTGAGCAGACATCCAAGTGAAGTCTAGTGAAGAGGTAATATAGCATAATAGAAATTTTGCAATAATAATAATAATAATAATGCTTTATTATTTGCTAGAGAACAAAATGTCTCACAACGCCAGTCACTCACTCGTAACAGTCCTCCATCGTTGACCAGATGCAAGTAGATGTGGGAGCAGATTGGGAGGGTCTTGAAAATCCAATGAGTTTTAGTTCCAAAACAGAGTACAGGCCGGAAAGAGTGTTTAATCGTTGGGTCAATAATCAATAACCTTATCAAAATCTTGCAAATAGGGACTGTAAGAATTTTACTTATTGCGCCTTTAAGATCCACCCTAGTACTCAACCAATTGTATACATCATTTACCGTGTGTTGAGTGGGTCTAATTTCACAGACAGCATGGTGCATAGCCATATCTCAGTCCTGCTGTTGGGTATGCAACTCTTACATTTATGCAAGGAGAATTTAATCTTTCCCAGCTTCAGCATGGTGTTCACAGATTTAAGATTAAAAGAATGAACCCACGCAGAGTGGCTCCATGGCAATTGGCCTGTTAACAGCTACAGAGTTATTCAACCAAACAGTTGAGTCTATACCAGATCTGTACTTAGTATAAGCATATATTCAATGTTGTGTGTTCACAATCTGTATTAGCGGCAGAAACTGGTGTTGGAGCATACCTAGCCTATTATAGTGGCTTTCTGTATTTTTAACTGTGAGGCACACTTAAAGAGAGTACAAAGCTCCAAGGCACTCAAAATGATTGACTGCTTGAAACAACATGCATCAAATATTATTGATTACTTTCAAATGTCACATCAACCTACGGAGGGTGGGAGCGCAAACATAATGAATTGCTGGACAAGGCCCAAATTAGTTTGGAGGAAAACAAGTGCTTGTAAGCTGAAGTTGAACTTTAATCAAATCTGTGAAACATTCTTGTTTAACAGCGATTTTTAAAAGATTGCAACCCAGTAAATTATTAGTTTAAAATAACTATAAAATAAATTTTCTTAATCAAATCAGACCATGGTAAATTGATTATATCCATGGCAAAACTAGCTGAAACCCTGATATCCCATTTTAACAATTAATTATTTAAGAAGCTTTTCACAAAAATATACACCTATACTAAAAAGCAGTAAAATACTTACAGTCAACAGGTTCTGTATTGTAGGCAACCAAGAAAGTTGGAAAGCTCTATTCCGACTGCTAGTGTCAACTATTGATTCAATGGTACCAGGATTTGGTGGTATGATTATAGCCCGAGGAAACACCGCCGTTTCTTGGTTTTACAATTATTATGCAGTATGAAATTTTTTACAACACGGATGGGGAAAATGAATCAATATTTTTAAAAATTATTGTATTTATTGTATTTTTTTGGACTGAAATGCTGGAATACTTCAACTTTGTTTTGGCTAGATTACATGTGGTTTTGGTGAGCTTTTTAAAACACAAGTAATTGATGGACGCTGCAAAACTCCCGTTCCTGCTTTGCTGATGTTGGCTTGGAATTACACTGAAAGCTCTTAACTCTTAACTCACTGCTAGTTTGTTGATTCTAACTGACAATTTTATATTCACTCCCCTGCCAGCTTAACATCTCATTGAGCAACTTGCCACCAAGCTAAACATGTTTTAACTTACTTTCTTATATTACCTTGACTTGAGCATGCAAGAATGGAAGGTAATCCCGAAGATACTGTCGCAAATTAAATGTGTTTGACCCTTTGGCAGACACTTTTCGTCAGCATGTTTTGCAAATTGTACATTAGTCTTCTTCAACAACCCCTTGGTCATTTTTTACATATCCAAAATGCTCCCACAATGCTGATTTAAGGTGAATCTCCGGTGGATATTAAACTGGGATGTCATCCTAATTTTAGCCACCACACAAACACACACAAATAACATAATTCACTCTTATGAGAAGTTTTGAAAGGCATAATCTAATGTGAACGCAAGACTGCATTCAAAGACCATCGAACTGTAGACATAGAAAGCAAAGATAGAAACCATTTTCTAAAATGGCGTTTTAAAGCATGGTTAATAGTGACTTTGGTTAATCGCTGCATCCCTAGTGTCGACAGCTGAATGAGTTAGGACTTGGCCGTTAAAGCCAGGATATACGATCAATATTTTGAGACCACACTGACAGCAAACTGGCATTATTGCCTGCAATGGATGTGAGACTTAAATAGGCAAAATTCAATGTGCATTAAATTGTAGGTGATGATGAATATATCACGAGAAAATACTGTCAATCATGACTGTTAGTAAACTTAACAAATCTACAGACTCAAAATAATGCCCATGTATCCTCACTGTAACAACAGCTTGCAGTGCATGTGTATGGTCATTAGGGCTACACGATATGAGGAAAATATGCGATAAGGTCCTCCTGGTCCTCTATTCCCTGTGGCATTTCTCATCTGCCACAGTTTACACGCAAAGTGCGTGCACACACACTTTTAGATCAAAGATCAATCACCACACAACGATGTGTGCAGAAAATACAAGTTAAAAATCTGTTCAAGCTGGTGACTATCCCATTCATAGAAGTGCAATCCATTGTGGTCCACCGATACTACAAAGCACTTGTACTTCACACTGGCAATAAGGCATGAGGAAGAGCACAATGCTATTTGATGCTAAATTACACAATGAAATGGAATGATGTGATTTGAAAACTTTTACCAAAAATGATCTTTACAATTTCTATGTTATGTACAGCATTATTTTCGAGGCTTAATCTTATATCTATAAGATGTAATATTTTTCATGTCGTAAAATTTTCAATGCTGAAATTCAGTGGTATTTCCCTTTAAAGATGGCATCCTCCTTGTTTGACATCAATGACTGTCCAGCCAGTCAAAGCAGCCAAAGTTTCACATCTGCTTGTCCATTCAAAAATGCTGGGCATCAAATGGACTGACTGTGGGCAGGGCCAAATGGAACGGAGGACATGGACTCTAGAAGCAGCCATCTATACGCGTTTGGTTCATTGATCGGTGATGAGCAACTCATTAAGTTGTTCAAACCACAAGGGAATGAAGTGCTGAAAAGACCGCAGTCTGTAATAGAACCATTGGCTCTCGTAACATTAAGTGACTCCAGCTTTCTCTAGTCTGACAGTTTTATGGAGTCATTGCATTGTACAGCCCACCATTCAACCACATGAGATTGTGCTCAACCCAGACCAGTACCCACATTTACACTTTTCCTCTAGCATCCAAGCTAGGTTTCTGTGTAAGGGGTCAGCTTAGGTTGGTGATGCATCATAACCACAATATATCATATGATAAACATTCTGACAGTGTTCAATACGACTTGAATTTTTTTTTTTTTTTAATTTTAGTTGAAAACTTCAGATGTCCTTTACAGATATACTGTTAAAATACATTTACTTGCTATGCCATAATTATACTATGATGTTCTCCATTTTCGATTGGATTTCTAAATGATAACCAGTTTCTGTGTATCAAATATTTTGGCATTTGGGTGAGGCAATTCTGTCGCATGCTTCCTCTCAACAATTATGCACAGCCTTTGCAATGAAGATATTGTGTTACATTTTGTGATATTTGTGTTGATATGTTGCTCAGCCCTGCCATAGCTTAAGGCATAAAATATAGTGTGGCTACATCAGATCCTGCCTATTGGTAAATGGAAACAAGGAGTTACACCAGCTATAGATTGAACCCACAACTAAGTTGCCCCTCAGGAGCCACTTTCATGTATTTAAGGATGTGATAAATACATAACAGAAAAACAGCAACTTCCTTTAGAAATACTTCTAAGAATCCTTATCCAAATAACCAGAGGCAAAACAAGAAATCACATTCCCTACATGTTAACTATATAAAACGCATGGTGCAGTGTGCTTTTTCCAGGGTGAGCACTGCAATGTGTTAACAGTACATAGTTTTGATTACATTATGTTGCACTAACAAGGGCAATGCAGTATCTAAGAAATCCTTTTGTTATAATAGGCAGGGCTTATTAATTGAGATTAGTAGCCTATGACTATAGCAGGTAATCCCCAGAAAGAAATTATCATGAAGGATTAATTTCACGATAAGACTATTAATACCATAAAAAATGCCTTTGGTGTTTTGTCAAACCCTGTCTCTTTGGCACTATATGTGAGGTACTGTTCAGTCCTTGTATGATGTGTGTCAGTATGTAGTGTGAATGCTTCTTTGAAAAACTGTTCTATCTCCACAACAATCACACCAAGACAAATCCCTGTGCAGTTACTGTATTTGGCAATTGTAATTAATTATGATTCTGGTAGTTGCTAGCACCCTCAAGTACCTGAAACTGAGCACGAAGACTCGCTCGATATGAGGGAGGTTATATGCACAAAAGGGTAGGTTAACCCACCTAAACTCAGTTTATCCACCGTTTTAGGCTAACAACCTTTAAAACATAAATTCATTATATACATTACAGTAAGCCGTATCATAGTAGTATCAAACCAATTTAAGTTATATAAAAATACACTGTCCATTCAAGTACAAAAACATCAGCTAATCTTTTTCTGCAGATACAATCGTTTTGTTTATATTGATGGTTGTCTGTCCTGTGATAATCAACGCCTGGATGATATAATTGAACCACCATTTTATTTAACGTTAACACTACATCATTGGTTATATGTAGTTATAGCCATTAGCGAATGGCATGCACTGGCAGTGCACTGCATTCCAGAGATAGCGAGCAACGCCAAAACAGCCATGGTTGGACAAAAATGGTCACACTCAAACACAAGCTTCCGACACCATTTTGAAAATCCACTGATTTCTAGATAACAACTCTAAGATGCCATCTCGCCGAATACCTTCAGATTAGCTACCGTTAGCATGACTATTCAACTACACCAAAGCCCCCCATGCAGGAATCTGGATAGGTCAAATAATACTAACTTTAGCTTAGCTTACCTACTAGCTAAAAAGACAACGGCTAACCCGCTATAGCATCACTGCATCCCAACGGCACACGCTGCTCAAATGGCTAATTAGCGAACTCGCTGGATAAGATTAGCAGCTGACAAAAACTCCGTAGTAAGTCAGAACAGAGTAATAGATAATAGTAGCTCATTTTGCCACCACGCAGCATACCAGTATTTCATACCGACACGACGAACGACAATAAGCGTCAGTTTGATTTCGATATTTAAGCTAGCCCGGCTAGCTTAGCGAGCTAGCTAGCTGTAGCCACCACGGAGGACAATTGAAAGGATACAGAGGAGAAAAAAAGCCAGAAAAACGACCAACTAGCAATTCGATACATTAACATTCCTGTCCTCCATATTAGAGGACGAAACTTACCAAAGACACTCGGTCGAACAAAAAGCTTTCCTGTATGTATGCGTCCTCTTCTTGACTCCTGTATTTCTTCTGTCTCGAAACGCTGCAAACTCGTTTTGCTACAGCGTTTTTCGGGCCAGTGGCGCTGGCAAGACAGATTTCACCCAGAGACACGGCCACCGTGTGGGGGATGGGGATGCACTGCCGGGAGGGAG
>OOFE01002490.1:15963-45858 GCA_900323365.1 Monocentris japonica | reverse complement strand
CTCTTGATGGTGCAGTGGTAGAAGTTCACCAGAATCTGAGGAGACAGGTGGACTTTCTTCAGTCTCCTCAGGAAGAAGAGACACTGGTGAGCCTTCTTGATCAGGGTCGAGGTGTTGAGGGTCCAAGAGAGGTCCTCAACCTCAACGCTCAACCTCCGTCCCGTTGATGTGGATGGGGGTGTGTGTGCTGGCTTTGGACTTCCTGAAGTCCACAATGAGCTCCTTGGTCTTCTTGGTGTTGAGGGCCAGGTTGTTGTCAGCGCACCACGCCGCCAGGTGCTGGACCTCCTCCCTGTAGGCCGACTCATCGTTGTTGTTGATGAGGCCAACCACCATTGTGTCGTCTGCAAACTTGATAATGGTGTTGGAACCATGTACCGGTGTGCAGTCGTAGGTGAAGAGGGAGTAGAGGAGAGGACTCAGCACACAGCCCTGTGGGACACCGGTGTTCAGGGTGAGGGTTGAGGAGGTGTGGTTGTCTAACCTAACATACTGAGGTCTGTTGGTTAGGAAGTCCAGTATCCAGTTGCAGAGGGAGGGGTTGATGCCAAGGTCACCGAGTTTGGAGATCAGTTTGGAGGGGATGATGGTGTTGAATGATGAGCTGAAGTCAATGAACAGCATTTGGAGGCCGAGTCAACACCTTGAACTCTTTGTCATGTTCCAGCACTTGATATCAGTGAGTTCAGTTTCATAGGCAGATATATGTGTGTCATTGGCATAATAATGGAAGGAGACATCATGTTTCTGGATTATATGGTCGAGAGGAAGCATATACTAACTAAAGAGAAGGGGACCCAAAACTGAACCCTGGGATACACCACAAGTAACATTTGCTGAAGAGGAAGTACAACTACCTAAACAAATGGAGAAGGTTCAGTTTGAAAGATGAGATCCAAATCCAGTTTTAGGCTTGGACTTTTGGATTTCATAGGGGGCAATTTCATCAAGAATAGATGTGCACATTGGTGAAAAATGTCCTTGCTACTCTGTGTCTTGTAGAGGTGTGGCAGTAGTGAAGGAAAAGGATCCAGGAGTGAAAAGCCTCAGAAAAACTAATAGTGTTTGAGTTGAAGATGCAGGAACATACATGGCCATGGTTATCACTGGTCAGGGAAGAGACTGGGTTATTAAATATAATATATTTAAGGGTATGCTCCTTTAAATGAGTAGGGCCATTACCAACCTGTTAAAGGAAAATTCCAGCCCAGTTATATACTGTTATATATCAGCATCTGTGATGTTCAATGCATTCCAGGAGTTATTTTGTGATGAAGTTTTGTAATTTACCTTTTTATTGTACGTACTTTCCCTCAACCTGCCTTGTCTACTTCTACTTCAGTTAGTGAGGCAGAGTCGCACCCCTTATGCAAAACACAATATCTCTTGTCACTGTGCTTGTGGACTATTGAGGATACTTGGAGTCTCTTCCTCTTCTATGATAGATTTCTCTTGGTGTCATTGTTGAACATTGGTGCAAAACATCTGGAAAGAAGCCCTTACTACTCTTTGAGTCTGAGGGAATGACACCAAAACATGACATTTACCATTGATGTTTGAGATTGTTGAAAAATGGTATACATATTTTTTAAACTGAATAGATTTTCTAAAAATGTGCTGTTACAATTGAGCTTGCTTATGTAATCCATCTAGCTGTCAGACATTCTGAAATCTTTTCCAGCCCTGTTTCATGACAATTATAGATGTTTTATTTCTCTTACAGCATGCTATTTACTTAACTCAAACTAAAAGCTATACTAACTAGTATTTTTCACAGATTTCACTTTGTACTTTAACCTAGGGTAAGAAAATGTTTTATTTAGGTTCTGTAGCCATTTTTATTTACCATTTACCATTTAAGCAATATATTGGCACATTTCATAGAGGAACAAGTTTAATCCATTTGTCTCACTTATTTCACACATTTCAAATATCATTCAAACATTTTAAACACTCCTATCCCCTCTGCTGGGTTACACAAATTCAGGGATCTCATCCAACTATATCCAACTAGGGCTGCTTTCCATAGCCTAGACTGATCCTGACCAATCACAGTAGCAAAGATTGGGATGTAATCTGCGAGTCCTGCTGTACTCACCTCGGTCAATGTAAGCATACAGTATGCCAATGACGCTGCTAGCTTGCAAGCCCACAATCCAGCCCACAAATTGCAACTCCACTCAGACTGAGTGTCTCCACCTTCAAACTGTAGGAAGCCTCACCCAGGGCCCTGAAGTGCACAGTTCAGAACCACAGGTGTGGTGAAGTAGTAGTGCAAACCAGATTTAGCAATCAGCCAAAAGCAAAATTACACCAACGTTATAATTTAACGTCGCAGACATTACAAAATGTTGTTTGATGTCACCCTTTGTTGAAACGCTGTTTTCCCACTACTGGCATTGTTTATGAATTGGTTGCATTAAAGACATTTTTTCCACTCGCAAATTGATTCCAAGCTCTTGATACAAGTGCTGACTACATTGAATTTTTGTGTAAAAAAAGTAGTTTCATTTCTGGAAAAAAATGAATGCAATGCAAATGAATTAGACATTTGCTACAATCCTTTTCTATAAGATTCACAGTAATTCTGTCTTTTGAGTCGCTTGCACCAACAACAGCATCATCACCACTTTCTGAGCCAAGCTTTGTCAAGTTATTTCAATAGTCCATTGTAAACCACTGCTCTTTGCTTAGCTCTCTTATTTAGCCACTTTGAGTAATGCTCTTCTGATTGCAGCACTAAATGGGGGAGCTGGTTAGAGTGAGTTCCTGTGGTCTCCACTTTCCAAGAAATGAAGAGGAATTACTGGCCACTGGGTTCCTATGCAGGCTTGGGAAATCCTGAAAAGTGTGAAAAATGAATTTGATCAATTCAGATTGGATTGCATAAAACATACTATGACACATTTTATGTTGTAGACAATACTGCCATTTCATGTAATCTTTGTTATTGAAGTTAGTGAAGAATAATCAGATAGAGAGTGCTACCTACATCATAGTGAACACTGACCAAAATCTTCAAATGCAATCCATAAATTAAGGTCTGGAAGAAGTATGTCATTTTCAAATATCCCTTGTGGATGTAGTAGAGGGCTGCTTTGTATTAGGTTTGGATAATTCTTTGGCTCGCCAGTTCTTAAACTCCTCAGAACTACCAAGCCGCAACTTGGCTTTCCTTATTTATGATAATGAAATGTAATTCTGCCTTTTATTGACATGCAGTGTTTATATATGAGTCAATTTTCCTCTGTTTACTGTTGCATTTGTATTTTGCACCCATTACTTAATCACATTGTCAGAATCCCCAGTTCCTCTCATCAATCCTACACTGAGCTTTATTGTGATCCTTTTTCTCTCTTGCCCTCACCCCTTTTATTCACTCCATTTCTCTAGTTCTATTTCGTTCGCCTTGGTGTTTATGTTCTTGGGGATGAATGGATTACCCTTCCTGAAATAGCTGTAACTCTGATTTGAGGTCAACTACCAAATCCATTATTGAAAAAATACAAATAACCCTACTTTTCTCTGCCATCCATAGTGGTCTGCTATTTCTCATATTGTGGTGCTGAACCAGAGGCTTATAGTACTATTAATAGGTCATCTGCAATAGTATTTCTCCCCTAATACATTTATGGTTATTGTATTAGATAAAATAAATACTCCAAGAGGATAAAATCAGTGAATAATTGCCTAACAACAAATATATCGGCAGAAATAATGCAATAATGTAATTTTCTGAGGCTTCACACTCCTTTAGTCTATCCATTTCTCCTGAATAGTTATAACAAAATTACCAGAGATCTATTCCGAGGAAAGTTGTGCGACATTTCACGATACAATTAGATAGAGGCACTCTTAAAACTTTAATTTACTCTAAAGACAGGACGAGGAATACAAACAGCAGCAAAGAGACCGTGCTTCCCAAGTGTCCAAAGACTCGTAGCAACTGATCGATATTTGGCACAAACATTTTTGTGTTATCACTTAAAAAGAGGCTGCATGAGAGCCAGCTGTAGCAGTTCTCATAATGCATAATGTATTAATTTGTAATTAGTTGGTTTAATGAAACTGATACTGCTATATTAGTTATTAGGTGTACAGTTTCACCAGAAACAAATCCACCCATTCACTACAAGAAAAGTGGCCACATGAAAGAAATAAAGTGAAGAAGCAAAGAGCATTGAAGCTAACGAAGTGTATTACACACTTATTAAAGTAATTTTCACTTTGCCTCCCAGACCTGGCCAAAAACATTTTTAAATTTTCATTGTACTCCAAGGTAGGCTATGTGGGGCTTTTTTTTTCCCTGTTAACTTTGAAGTAAGCTGAAAAACGTATAGGTAGAGAGGGGGTGGCATCAAATAATCAGCAACTTCAAAAAGCATGCTGCCACTTAGCACTCCCAAAGCTAATGTCCCGGAGACATTCAGAATGGAAATTATTCAAACTCATTTAGTGGCAGCAAATTGGTCTAAGTTCAATCAGAAAACAGACTGACACTGAACAAGAAGTGCAGCCTAATTATACTTGTTTGTCAAATGAAAATTTCATTTGGGCAGAAATGAAACCTTCAAGCAACTTCTTTTAAGGTGAGCTCCTAGTTGTATTATCAGCTAAATGCAGTAAAATCCATAATCATATGATGATAATGAAAATGGAGCCAATGTTAACATTCAGGCTTCCAATGCCCCGGGCACATGGTGATAAAAAATTAAGTACCATAGTCCTCTGCCAGGCACGCTGACACCCGGGCTGGTCTTTAGCCTCTTAGATGCGTTTTTGCATTTTAAAAACTTTATCAAAGCACTGTTGCAATGTGGAAAATGTCAACGTGAAATGCACTGAAGGCAAATTGGAATTTCATTAATAGTAAAATTATTGCTTTTGACTGATGTATTACTATGCTTGTTAAGAGCTGGAGAGTGGAACGCTCGTCTGTCTGGTCGGCAGTCTCGCCTTCTCTTGTCCCATGCCATTTGCTGAAAGTTAAGAGATCTACTTTCCGGCTGAATATAGAAATATGAAGTCGCTAAAGTTGCGGGAAGTGGAGAATATCTGACATCCGTTTATGGCACATTAGCACAATCTCGCTCAACTGGGATCCATGTGAATTTCTAGAGATCTTTGAAGAGAATGAAATGGGACGGACAGGTTATCGAAGGCTCTTTTGTGTTAGATAACATCGACGTGAATGCCTGGGTGGTTTCATACTTGCCGTATCGGCCCCCTGCTTCATCACTGAGCTGGTTCTTCACTTAGTTATTGACCAACACAATGTGGATTTGTGTCTTCTCATTGTTAAAGGTGGTGGCATAAAGCTGTAGTCATCGCTATTGTCTGCGAGAGTGTCGAACATCGATTACCTCAAGCCTCAGAGATCCCGCTGTGTATTGGTATCACAGTAAATAGACCTAACCCGGTGTGGAAGTATCAGTTCGCTGATACCTGCACTCATTCATGAACCTGGTTGGTGTTTATTGATTTACCTCGTAATCCTTTCAGTGTCAATGTTGTCATTGATGGAGGAGAGAATAGGAACGGCGCGTCACGTTGAGGACAGCAAAAGGAGACAACAGATTAGCTTTAATGGGGTTCAGGTATTCCCACGGGGTTATGTGATGCATTGAATCTAAATGGACCCAAATTCTCTGCTTGAAAGTGACACATAGATATTAAGACACTTATAGACCCAGTAGAATGAAGCACTGTGGAGAGGTTAGTGGTCCTACTGTGTGTATTTCTGTTTTGTTTTGAATCACCCATGGGTGCCCACCACAACATCCACAAAAGACAGAAGGTAATGTCTCAATGAGGTGAAAAAACGGTGCGCTTACTTTATTGTGTTAGGATGTTTTGAGTATTCTGTTTCAGCCATAAATAGGTAGAATTGTTTGTTTTCATTTGCTGATCACATTCCTGATGTTACAGTAAGTAATGCAACCACACAAACTTGATTCTCCCCTTTCACATCAGCTAGCTGTGCGGCTACCTTAAAACAAATCAGTGTAAACTTTACTGCCGCAGTAGTTACATCTACTTATGAAAGAAGAAAATAGCAAATGTCTTAGATGCTATGACATGATAGAGCTAGCCAAGCAGTTTTGTGCTGCAATGTGCAGTGGTTATGCAGCGTAGCTTTGCCTGCCAAGTGTTTTGGCTAAAGAAGAGCATTAGCTTATGAACTAGCTAGCATGTTGAAGCAGCAGGTGTGGTTTGCTTAGTAATTACAGAAAGTTACAAATGGACTATGGTGCTTGAATGTTAGCAGCGAACAGTGCCTGATGCTTCACTTGGAAGAAAAGACCTGTTTTTGTTTTATTTTTTAAATCTTTTAATCTTTTTTTTTTTTTTTTATCTTTCAGCCAGTTCCAGCCATGATATAAGTGGGTAAGTCACTGAGGTGTATGTTAAATTATTTCAATTGACGCTTTCTATCTGTTTGATTTTTGCCTGTGCAGCCTTTATTTCATTTTCATTTGTATGTCCTTTTTAAATTTTTGATTATGTTCAGAGCATTTCTGACTTATTATATAGCGCACAGAGTCAGTCAGAGTCAGTCAGAGTCACAGGCAAGGTTGGAGAAAGAAAAGGAGGACATGTGGCAAAGGCTATTATCATGTCCTCTGTTTAGAGGTAACATACACACTAAATCAACAAATGACAAATGGGGAAGTGAATGCTGTTAATTGGCTGTGCTTTCATCTAAAATGGCATACCACAACAGATTTGACTAGCTATGATGTCCTATGGGTAAAAAATATGACAGATTTAAGAATTTGTCTTCTCGTGAAATAAATATTTTCAACCAGTACATAAATGCTGTGCCTTTGTTTCCACCTTGACAAGACTGAAGACACAGTGTTGAGCTTATGGTAGATCCTTCATCCTTGGATGCTAATGAAAATACAGCTTGCTCATTACCCAATATGCAACTCTCCTGGAATGTGAGGACATTAACTCTAACGCTTTAAAAAAAAAAAACGAAAGCAGAAATCATCTTGAGGAGCAGTTACTTCCATTACATCAATGTGAAATACTTCCATCTGATGACAATTCAGAGCAGTCTGATGTTTGGATTAATTTTCATTGTGTTTCTAAAGAAATCAAATCTAATTTAATTAATTAATTTAATTGATTCACAACCACACACAATGATCCATACATACAACTATGCTGAAATGATAAAAAGAAAAATTAAATTTGTCACAGAAAAGTTTCATAAAGCCTATTAACTACAATTCAAGGGTTGTACATTTGTTATTTATTTTGAACCCTGAATATGAATTACGCAATTAACATTAACCCAGCATTCTTCATTCACTTTCACAGGGAGCAGGGAGTCTTTTCGCAATGCAGATTGATCTCACTGATCAGCCGGTAAATTCCTCTGGGTTGTTGATCATCTGGAGGCATGAATGACAGCTGGGTGTGTTATCAACGCGCTGGAAGTGGGAGGTTAGGAGAGATATACGTATGCACGGATATATATAGAAGACTGAGGACAAAGAGTTTAAAACGGATTAAAAAAAAACAACCCTGGCAAAATAATTTTACAGTTATATCTTCTGAATTTTAAGATTTGTATTTATCAGATTCAAAATGATCAATACAGTATTAGTTGAGGATACAAGCTATGGTGCAGTGAGTAAACACATTAGTATATATTATATTATTATTAAAAAGTCTACTATCTAACTATGAGATGGAGCTTTTTATTTAGCAGTCTGTTAATTACTGTCAGTGTATCACAATAGTTCAACTGAAAACGTGTAGCACTAGCTATTGTCAATAAAATGTCTACATTTAGACGTCACCGACAAGCCAAGTTGCTACCTGGTATTCAGTTTTAGGCTTTCTATAATTTGAGGGAATTTCAAATCACACAATGTTGTCACTCTTCTCATCTAGTTTAATGACACTATTAATTGGATTTGTAATGATGTTTTAAGCAAACTTATTTCCATACACATCTTTCAGGCAGTGGCCTTCGTGATAACGGTGAATAGTGCATGTCTGGCATACAGCAGCTGTGGATGAGCTGCCGTGGTGCTTTACCGTATTTGCAGTAGAGCTCTGACCTCTTGTGCTTCATTGGGGAAGTGCAAAACCACGCTACTCTTTGGCACTGGTAGTATCAGCAAGCTTTACAAGTCTTGATAAGTCATTTAAAAAATTAACGATTTCTGAAGACTCTTATTTTCTGAACTCCCTGGGGTGGCTTCCAGGAAACCCTTAAAATTGTCCCTGTAATAAACGGTTCTTTGATATTTAAAAGAAAACCCAAAGAAACTGTTAGACAAATAACAATTTATGTGCTATTCACACTGAAACTGTGAAGGAACATTAACAGGTTTCTATAGGGCTCAAAGATGCCCTACCAACGCAATGGGCCCAGAAATAACCATGCAATAAAAAAATGAGGGTGGACGTCTTCAATAAATCTCAATTTAATGAATTTAATTTCTGTGCAGGGGTGTCCTGCAGGCTAACATGAATCCCATGTACTCCTGATGTTGTAACTGACCTTTATTGTGTGACGCCCCCCAACTCTCCCTCGTTATTCCTGTCACTCTCCACTGCGCACCGATAAAGCAGCAATGCAGTCGAATAATCTTTAATCTTTCTCAGTTAACACTAGTATTGCTTTAACTCATGATATCAGTGACATGACATAAGTGACCTATTGCTGGGTTCCACCTCCTTTCGTTACTTTGTTACTGTTGCTAACTTAGACAAACAGTCCCACCTGGCGCGGTGCCATCTGGCAAAACAATGGAGTCGGTCACCAATGGTCTCCAACAGGCCGCAGATAACTTTTGGAGACAGACCAGTTTGATGTCATCGATAATTCACCAAAAAGGCCCACGGCACGCTGCAGGGGGATACGTCCAAAAATTAAGTACATTGGAGGACAAGTTGAAAATAGATGCAAAGGTGTCTCTCTGAGTGACCTGACCATCTGTTCACAGCAAGCGGCCCAAGAAACCAAGTCACCGGAAGTCCATTTATATGTGGAGCAGAGACCCGGCGGCTGACATTGACCTCACTCACCTTGTTTTTTTTTGTTTGTGGGGGAGGAAAAGTTGGCCACAGCTGAACTTTTGGGTGACATTGCCCGTCAACAACTGATTACACACTAGCCTTGCTATACTGTATGTCTTGGCTGTTGTTACAACACCACAGCTAGCACAGTATCACAGTGATATGGCTTTATTGGATACAACGTTGCATGTACCCCTTGCACATTGTTTTACCATGTATTCACTCCCACCTACTTAAAAAACCACAACTGACCAAAAAAAGTTTACATCTGAATCAAACACATAGATCAAATATAAGTCCTGTTTAGTTATTAGATAAGGTGCTATGGCACTTGACATTATAGCAAAGTCAAGTTTATTTAAAAGCCATTTGTACAAGCATGTCTTTACAGTAATGCGTGCAGGCATTGCTGTCAATCAAAGATAGCTCCTTTATAAAAGGTTGTGATTGTTGTAAATATGACCAGAACAATAAAAAATAAAATGACAAAGCCTGCTAATAGACTTATTCAAATTCTGCCATCCACCAGTATTTCTAAATGACTTATAAGCCTTGTCATTGTTCTCCTAAGGAGTTTTGCAGGCATCTTAGAAGCACCCCTGAAGTAGCCCTCGCTCTAAGAGGACTTAGAGGAGCCCTTAATTAATCTTAAATGTGCCACTCAAAACACAGTCAGCTATTGGATTTCTTCTTGGAAATCAAAGGGTTAAAATGTTACTTGAAGGGGGTCTAGTGAATGGAGGAAATACTTTTCACAAGGTTCTCTGAGGAACATTTAACGAGCTGGAGGACTTTTGTTTTTAACTGTTTTCATTTTTTAGAGTGTAAGTATTAATCTTGATTGATTTGCAGTCACCTGTGATCTAGAAATCTCAAGTTGTAAAGTGTCCATTGAAGCAAGTGCAAGGGCAGTAAAGAAATTCATGGAAACCTGCTATTGTTGATTCATCTGATGAATCCATCTCTGTCAGCGCAATGAATCCTAATGAACCAGGAATCTGTCACATTTACTCCACAATGAGGCTAGCTGTCAAACTTTCTTTCGAAAATGAAACTATTATCTTCAACTAGACACACACAGGGCTCAATATAAATAAATAAAGCCACAGTTATCTATTGGCCAGTGTGATTACTGTAGCCCAAGCTGACATCCAAATTGACTGTCTTATCATGTCGAAGTGATTTCAGCTGAGAAGAGACTGTAGATGAAAGCAAAATGATCTTTAAATAGTAGTTAAAGATGGTTGTTCGATAAGTGGTGCCACAACAATTTTGATCAATGAAGCATGCATTCAATATATTGCCTATTTAGATATGTGAGATTAACTTAACTGGTCTTTTAAATGGTTTATAAATTATATTTCCTGCAGTGCAAGGTAATGACTTTATGGCCTTGTTGAATTTTTAATGTTGGGAAGTATTGTAAATGGGGAGTAGAAAAAAAAGCCATATGTGAGCATATATTGCCTCATTCCCCATGCTAAGATCACAGTGTACCATAGCTTTCACTGGCATTGTGGGTAAGATATGATTCTGCTTTTAGAGCATCATAATATCTCGTCAATCATTATTATGATTATCCCCCATCCCTCTATCAAAATCTATCAACATCATTTAGAAATCAGCTATTTAGGAGCCACACATCTGGATCTTGACCGTTGGCCAAGCAATTGAAATAGCTCCCTGAAACAACAGCTTAAGAGACAGCTTTGCCAATGACTCAACCTCATGTCTAAAAGCCTATGGATTGAATTTGCAGTGCTCTCCAACGACAAAGCCAGTCAGCGGTGAGCCCCCGCTGAGGAAAATGTCAGAGCTATTTTCCTCTTTACTAGTCAATGCAATGCTTGTTTAATAGTAATTGGAATCTTATCCTGCTGTTTGCTCATCATTTCCTGTGCATAGTTATTCCACCCCTAAACTCCATTTAAGTTTTTAATAACATTTTAGAATAGTTCCCATTCAGGTAAACAGAATCTGATTACCTTGATGGATTGAAAAATGTATGTCTGATGGCGGTTTATTTGATTTATTTATTCAAGGGGCCTCAAATGGAGGCACTTTAACTGAGGCAAACAAAAGGTTGCCATACCATTCCAGCAGCATATACAATATGTAGGAATAATATAATGGTTTACAGAAGCTGTGAATTTTGATATTTTCTGTCTCTGCACTTCTCTAGAGACAGTAGCAATGAAAACACTGTCAGTCACACCTGATTTGGTTGTTCTGCCAGTTTTGTTTTTTTTGCCAACACAATATTGTTGCAGCATATAATGATGGGGTATGCCAGTTCACAGAGTGTGTCCACAATCCACCTGTTATGGAGTGAAATACTGACTCTAGGTATTGGTAAAAACTGAATGCATGCTCACCCTGTGCCAGACGCCAATGAGCAGAAGTCTACAACTATTCTCTGATAGTTTTAGATTTCCCCCCCTCCATAAGCCTCTCATTGTGTTGGAGGACCTGCTTTGCACAAGTGCTTGCCAGCTGCTTACCAAATGAGGTTATAGTGTTTCCCTATCAACTGTAAATTTCAATAATTTGTTGGAGGGGCCTCTCACTGTCAGTTTTTATCATATTATCAATGACGACTCAATTTTCCTCTGCCACTCCATCTCAAGCGCTGACCCCCGGCCCTATTACAGTCCTGTAATGAAGTGCAATGGAGTGGTAATTGGTCCACATTATACCAGATCAGGTAACATTAGACTTATTTTCTTATCACAATGAGCCCTGCTGGTGACTCTCAATGAGAAACCAAACACAGTTCCTTTCTTATGCAGGCTATCATCCAAATAACATTTCAGCTAGCGACCCCTTCCCATTTCAGTTTTCCATTTCAAGATTGCGCTCCGTGTCCTCGGATTGTGTTTTGTTCCCAGTTTCCTCCGCTTTAAAAGTCTCCCAAACATCCTAAGAGCCCGTGCAGATACGAGGTAGAGCTTTCCCCGAGATGGGGAAGTATAGTAAATGAGCCGGTAACGTGACCATTATGTCTGCAATATGAGACGTACAGTACTGTCCTGTCCTTCCCCTCTTTTGTTGCCATGCCTCTGGCCTCGGCGTGCTCGGCGCTTATCACTGCTTTCAGGGGGGAAACTGCGGTAACTTCAATTTTGGTAATTTTCGTGTTTACGATTGAGGAATTACACACTGGCCTGTGGACTGAGAACATTTTATGAGCTCGTGAAACCCTTTCAAAACCTTTGGCATAATGTCAGTAATGTAAAAATAGTGTACTCAAAAATAAGGCTGCTTCTCTTAATTCCTGAAAACTTGCCATTTAGGTTTTCACCCAACAGCCATTATGTTGACTTTACTCAAATTTGTTTTTGATTTAATTCCTTTAAATACATTTTCAATCACTGATATACACAGTAGGCCAGCTACTGAAGTGTTTTCGTGATACTATAATAGTAATGTGTATACATACCAATCAAACTAAGAATAGTTGGAGGAATTATTTCTAACGAGGTAAAATAATTGAACTTTCCAGTGAAATGCGTCAGAGAGTTGAGCGGCCTCACATGGGGCAGTTTGACTATCATCCAAGTATGGCTCAAGAAGAGTCGAACCAAAAATGATGGTGGTCTCGATCATTCAACAGTAGCAAATTGTTCCATCTTATCTATGTAGCATCCACTGAACCTGTGCTGAGGTGGGGGTATCTTGTGGCTTAAGTAAAATTTTAACATCACAACACAAAGCTGCTTGTCCAAGACGCTCAGTGAACTTCTCAAGTGAACTTCTGAGCTCCGAGCGGCAGGATCCCAGATCTCTAGCTCTCTAGTAGGGTCACTCCGTGTGCTGAAAATACACCAAGGACTAAAAGACAGGATATTGGATAACAAGGTTAAAATATAGGGAGCAAAATATTCACTTATTAAACTCAGGCTGCGGAGATTTTGTTTGAGCCACCTAATAGATAGTGGTTTCAAGGGAGCCCAAACAAAAGGTAACGGTCCGGTCATGCTTATGGTAGCTAATAGCAGAGTTAGAAGAAATTAGGGGATTTCTTATCCACAGGAAATTGTACTTAAAGACGGGTCATGGATCACCCCGCTCTTCACAGAATTCAGAAAGTGAACTTTATATTGCGACCCTTTAAAGGGCCACGTTGTTTTTGAGGGGAAGAGGTCAAAGCAGAAACAAAACTACTTGTGTTATTGGAGGGAAGCATAGATGTGCAAATTGATTTCATGGCTGGAAAAGATGAATGACTGAAGTGGATAACCTGCGTCTCATGATTCTGGAACTGTAATTGAAGAAAGCGAGCATGGACAAGATGATGGACGGCAGGGCAAAAAAAGTGTCTTGATAGGGCATCGGGCCATCGTGAGCCGCCATAACAGCTTCATCGTGCCTTGCTGTAGATTCTAGAGGTGTGTTGGAGAGATGTAACACCATTTTTCCAAGAAGTTCCATCAGTTGGTGTTTTGATGATGGTGGTGCTGCCCCACAATCTCCCATAAGTGCTTAGTTGGGCTGTGATCTGGTGACTGGGACAGATAGTGTGCGGTTTGCATTGTTTTTATGCTCATCAATGCTTATAGAATGAACGTGATCACTCAGAATGCCTTTGTATTTGTTGGTATTTACCTTTAATCGAGCCTCCAGAACCCTGGAGACTTCTTTTGGTGAACGCAGCGGGGTTGAGGGTGAGTTATCTGAACATATGACTTTTTTTCAATTGCTCAGTGGACCGCTGCCTGTGGTCCTAGCACTTGCTTTTTTTCAATGAAACCACCTGCTCACGTTAGATTGAGATTTTCAGTGAATTCATGCCAATTGCTCCATCGGTTCTTTGTAGTCTTTGTCTGCTTTTTCCTTGCATCTTGAACCAATGCACGGCCATCACAGTGGAGGAGTTTGCACTTGTTGCTGATGACGTCAGCCAACATCCACTTAGCCACTGTTCCTGTGAAACATCAGCAACTGAGGAGGCTTTGTTACTGAAGCTCCTGCCAAATATCCCAAATCTCCTCTTTGAGTCATGGTAGCCAAAATAATGGGCAACTGGGTCCGCCCAGCACTTTACCCACAGCATGATGGGATGTTAGTTGCTTAATTATCCTACCACATCTGATTTCAATATACTCTGTATTTGCCATTTATATCCCTGGTGGGCAGCATACAATCACTGGCAACAGTGATTGTATGCTGCCCTCTGGTGGAGTCTTTAGTGTAGTGCCCCATTGGGTTGCAATGACCTGAAGTTAGAGAACTGGCAAATTCACATACTAGTTGACCAAACAGGAAAGCATAGAATGACAAATGAAATGTAAAAGCACTTTACCTTATCCAGATATTGATTTACTGATTATATTCATTGATTCATTCCTTCAAGTGTTTGTTTGTTTGCTTCTTTAACCTCAGGAATATATCATTTAAACGAGTTTAAGCAATAAATGTATTAACCAAGCATAAGCACTAACAAATTGCAATGGCTACCACCGCTAGCTCCTTTCATAAAGGTTAAGTAGATGAGCTGTTTGAGCTTTTATACCCAAACTAGCTGTGTCTTATAGCAATGAAGCACCAGAAAACATGCCCTTCTCTGTTAATTCTTAATGAGGAGGAATAGTGATGTAGCATATCAACACTTCTGTCTCATTTATGACAATTGGGGAAAGTAGTCCGTGTATACATACTGAACCTTTAAAAGATACAGGAACAACATAACTACATGCTGAAAGTCAGTGTTTCTCCCTTCACCTCTCTCCATTAATTATGACATTGCTGTGAGATCAGGTTTTATATGTGTTTGAAACATCCATCTCCCCAGGCGCTCTGTGGTCTCACATTGTGAAACCCTCCTGACACGCACTACCTTGCTAAGGAAGTGAAAAAACGGAACAGTCACAGCAGGTGAATGTGTACAGATGTACGTGTGTGTGTGTGTGAGAGAGAAAGAGAGAGAGAGAGAGGCTATATTGAAAGTGCAAAAGACCATAGCCTTTGTGTCGCACACTTTCTGTCTTATCTGTGTCAAGGTCCACAGCTGCATTCCTTACTAGCAAAGACGCGGTGCCACGACTCTTTGAGGTAATGATTCAATTTCCCAATCAGTTCTTTTGTAGTTTTTGTCCCTGGAGTCTAAAGCATAACGTTTTTTACAGAGAAGTGGTTGACGACCAGCAGCCGAGTGTAATCGCAGGGACATTGCACATTCTGACATTGACTGAGGCTCGTTTTTTCACTTCTTCATCTGTTTCAGGAAGTGATGCAGAGTCACCAAAATCAGGAAACTAACGCTTGCTATTAATATTCCAGAGCAAAGGGCTGCAGTCAGTGAACACTAGCGTACTCTGAATTGAAGAGGAAAGGGGGTTCAGTAAACTGGAGAACCTAAAGGGCCTTACTTGGGCAAATGTTGCACCTTGTGGGGTGAGTTGATGCCACTCCTGGACTTCATAACCATGGAAGGAGCTGTCTCAAGCTTTGAATCAGGTAAAACATGACACCTCTTCTGTAAATGTTTAATTCAATTCAATTTCAGCCGGGTAAGACATGCCCAGAACAGATACTCTGACATAAACATGGCACAATAGGGCGGATCATTGACCAAACAATATGAATTACTCTTTTTAGAACGTTTCCTTATCTTTCCTTTTGTAAAATGACATGAATTTCCTTAAACTGTATATACAATATCTACCGATTGATGAAGTGCTCTATTTGGCTGAATGAGGAAGTCAGCATCATATCCTTCCTGTGTGGTTCAATATGGCCGTAATGTTATAATTAATAGAAAATCTCCATTCAAATGAAGCAATGTTGTTGGTTCATTAAAAAAACAGACACTACGAAACAGGGATGAAGGTGAAATACCCATGTCCGCTTTCTCTCCCGGTTAGCGCCATACAGGGGTAAACTTGACCTGATTAAACACTGTAATGAGTCAAACAAAATTACTCTGACCAGTGTTGACACAGTGCAGTGTTTGCTCAACTCCTTATTGGCTCTGCGTCGAATTATCAAACAGATTGGCCATTCATTCTTCGACCACAGTCACCTTGACATTCCACAGCTCTGGCCCGGACAGCTGGTATTTCGTGGAGCATTTCCACAACAAACACGACTCGCTGCGATATGGAAACTAATGGATAATGTCACCAGTGTAAAATCATTAGTGTAATGTTTGGGCTGGTGACAGATTTTGGATTCATTTGACGCGGTGAGGATGAATATGTGATGATTTCCCAGTTATATCCTTAAATCTTTGCTCTTTGATTGTTAGAACGTGTGTTCATACTAATCACATTGTAATATACATTTCTCTGTTTCTCAGCAGAGTCTGAATCTCCCTCAGGGTGTGAGCTGTTGATTCTGCACACTGCCGAGGCGCTGGAATGGGCCACGTATTTGCAGAAGACCCTCAGATCCTCTCAGAAATTCAGAAAAAAGTCTATTTTGTTGTATGCAGTCGGCCTGGAAGATCGGCTCCATGAATATAACTTTGAAAACTTCTACAGCAGCAAATGCATTGTGCTGCTACTCACAGCAGGGTTCATGGACATCCTCTGTGACCCCGAGCTGCAGCGAGCACTTCAGAGACTTCTTCATCCTCCACACCGGGTGGTGGCGCTGTTGTGCGGTGTGACAGAGGATGACATGCCCACTGGGAGCTTCAACCACTGGGAGAACTGGAGAAAACTCGATGCTGAGGATGAGCCTGCTCTCTACATCTCCACCATTCTGGAGTCCATCGCTGACAGTACGTGAATAGCCACTTAAATTCCCAATTTATATTAAACAAACAAGCTAGTCACTCTTGATAATTGTTTTTTTTTTAATGCGTTTAAAGACCCCCCGTTTTTGGGGTGTATTGTTGTTGTTTGCTGGTGTATTTTTCTTGTTCCCATGGATAACAAACATAGACAGTGTGACGTCATGTCGAGATATTTGCAGCGGCTAAAACATCAACAGTAAACGTCAGGTTTTGGTGTCAGTCACGCAGAATCAAAGAACAAGGGCTTCTTTCTAGACTCAGCATTTTGCATTAGTGATCAACAATCATACAGGGAGAAGTCCATTATAGAAGAGGCAGACGCACCAGTTTCACCATTGACAGTAGCTTCAATAGACCAGAATGCAACAAGGCATGTTGCGTTTTGAGTAAGGGACTTTTTCTCGACTGCTCTTTTGCTCTTGCGATAACTTGCTATAACTATCACGATTGCCATTTCTCTCTTCACACCAACAAGTTCACACCTGTTCTCTGGGGGTTGCTGAAAGGTATTCTGGGAAATGCAGGAAATCACTAATCACTATCGGGTGGCACT
The DNA here is from genome assembly GCA_900323365.1 of Monocentris japonica. Classification (NCBI taxonomy): domain Eukaryota; kingdom Metazoa; phylum Chordata; class Actinopteri; order Trachichthyiformes; family Monocentridae; genus Monocentris; species Monocentris japonica. Next base: position 28,525 of record OOFE01002490.1, on the reverse strand, counting down.
CTCCTTCCAGGTGTGAATGTGTGTAACTGTATTAATGTGAAGCAAGGCATTGCAAAAAACAGTTACATGTTCAACAGCTTACTGAATAAATAAAGGTTTAAAAACATTCAGTTGATCTTAGAGTAAAATAACCAGTAACTGTTTGTGTTCAAAGGCAGCCGAGAGGAGGAGGCTGAACGTAAGAGTGAAGCTGCAGCCACGACAGAATCCCAGATCGCTCCGGCCACTGCGGCTGGGAGTCCCATAGCTGGAGGAAGGAAGGAAGAGGAGTCAGTAGGAGAGAGGGAAACTGTCCTGAAAGACAAAGATGCTGTGAGCTCAGGGAACTCAGCGAGCAAGGAAATGAGTTCACCTGAACACCTCGCCTGCCTCACCGTCCAACCAGACAGAGTTCTGTGCGGGGTAAGATTGTAGTAATTAAAGTAATCGTAATTCTATAATAATACAGCCGAAGATAATATTGACATATATTGGAACTGTAACAATGTGAGATTGATAACTTTGTGTGTTGTTGATTGAAGCAAAAGAGCCATTGATGATATTTACCAGCTCAAGTAAGTTTATGGGAAAGGAACAGTCTTAATGGGACTGGTCATCTGGTTTAAGGTGTATTATATACAAATGGTGTTCCAGTTTAAAATAGTTATCAAGCAGGATAATATCCATTAGAAGTGTTCATTCCATTTCTCCCTTTCATTAAGGAACAGGAGACTATTTTTATCATCTTCGCACATAAAGTGGACAGTCAGTCAAAGGCCGAGGTGGAGTTTTTATCTGAAAATGGAGCTGCAAAACGGATCCCCGGGACTTTAGAGAATGAATATACTCTAAGTGTTGCTGCACCCGGTAAGTATCTCCAGGAACTCAAATAACCTTAGAACTTTATCTGACTTTCAGCCTTTTTTTTCATTGTTTTGTGTGCACTGCTGATGACGAGATCGTGAAAAGCTATTAAATCTGACATTTTCAGCACTGTGTTCTGTGTTTTCCTCAGATATGCCTGCCGGAGTGGTATCACTCACTATGTACACTGATCAATCTCACGTCAGCTTGAGGCCCGTTACATACTATACAAACATGGGAGAGGTCAGCCGCTATCTTGAAAATGCTGCTGCTCCCATGGAATTCATATGCCAGGTGAGAGTTTCTGTCACGCAGTAAACACAGGTGGCTGTTCAGCCTTCATACAGAAAATATAAAAATGTGAAGCTGACATAAAGCTGTTAATAGATTTCCAGACTCAAAAAATATAAAAAAATGCACATCTATTGACATGTAACTTATATTTCCAGGCATTCAACATTACATGTAATGTGGAAGAATCACTGGACAACATGCTGACTGACTCGTTAAAATCCAGAATGCCTGCAAGTGGGCTTCAGTTGTTTGGAATCAGACAGATTGAAGAAGACAATATGGCAGCATGTGAGTACTGTACTGTGGCAAATGCTCCATTCTGTTCATAGACAGCTTTACTGTATACAGTTTGGAAGGATTGAACTCCATTTGTTCCACTTCTACAACACCTGTATGGTCCTGTGTGGTGAAAACACTGAGAGTAAAAGCGGCTTTTACAAACCAACATCTCATCATATGAGAGGTGGAATCTGACTGCTTTTTGTCCCTCAGATCAGCGTAACGAGGAGCTTCCCACGCTGCTCCACTTTGCTGCCAAGTATGGCCTGAAGAAGCTGACCACGGTTCTGCTGCAGTGTCCCGGGGCTCTGCAGGCTTACAGCGTGATGAACAAGTATGGAGACTACCCAAATACACTGGCGGAGAGGAGTGGCTTCTCAGATCTCAGACAGTTCATGGATGAATTTGTTGTAAGTCCGCTGACGAGAGCATCTTTGTGTTTATGTAAAGTATCCGTGTGCCGCACAGTGCATGATCTTGCCGTTGTCAAGCTGACGTCATCGCAGTCAATGTTGGCTCGTGTCTTGTGTCCAAAACAATCTAGGAGACGGCGGACATGCTCAAGTCGCACATCCAAGACGCCATCCCCACGGACGAGGGCGGGGAAGTGTATGAGTTCATGACACCTACGTCTGAGGACATCATCATGAAGTACTCAGGTTGCACAGAGGACATCTATGAGTCCATGTTGGGGATAGACCCTGAATGTGCAGAGGACCTATGTAAGATCAAGATGATGATGTCACTTCGTTTAATTTGGGAAATGTTAAGCATTTGGTGGTATTGATAATGCCAGTGATGACGATGACTGCTCTATTCCTCTCAGATGAGGCGATGAACACAGTAGAAGAGTATCCGAACCCCGAGGAAGCTATTCTTAGAAAGTTCTTCCAAGGTATACGTTGATAACATTACTATACATATATACAATGTAAATACACATTAATAGCCTCCAAAAGAATGACCTTGAATACAGTTTATGTTCCAGTATTGTGTGAATAATGTGGCTATGCTGTATCCTGTAGCAAAACCTGGTGCAGCTCAAGCCCAAGATAATAAGGAGCTCCTTAAAACTGAGGAAGAGGAAAAAGACAGATGGGATGACCCAGAGAAAAATAAGGAAGAGGAGGACCCATACAACTTATACCCAGAGGATATCTATGATACTGTGGATGTCCAAATAACCCATATCCCAGAAATTGTGAACCGTCCACCAGCCCCCATTCCCAGACCTCAAACGTCTGAGCTTGAAGAGCCTAAGACCTACATCTCCAGAGGTACTGTTAAGTTTTAGTTTTCATTCAAAATGTTCTCTCTATAATGCATAAAATGTAATTTCAGGCCAAAACAAATGACTTAAGATTGTTTTTTGTTTGTAGTATTTTCAGAAAAAGATAACGCCCAGAGTAAACAAACATCTGCAGGTACAGTACAGTTTTATGTCATTCAAATAACATTGGGAATCATTAGATACCTCGACTCTTGTTTCAGCTTTACATCTTACAGTGCAAGTATATAATGTGTTTAACACTGATCGTTGTGATTGTAATTCCATTTTGTATGTAATAAATTGGAATTCAATTTGACCATCTTAAGACTACTGTAAGACCATTTTATGTACATAGGGCATTTTAAAATATTATCAGAAATGAGGCAGTTTTAGTTTAGATCATTGATTAAACAATATGAATTACTCTTTTTAGAATGTTTCCTTATCTTTCCTTTTGTAAAATTACATTAATTTCATTAAACTGTATATACAATATCTACCAATTGATGAAGTGCTCTATTGGGCTGAATGAGGAAGTCAGCATCATATCCTTCCTCAGTGGGCGGAGCCACAGTTTTTCTGGATAAGCAACATTAGACTGAAGCCCAGTGAAAAGGGCAGCATTGAAGAGAGGAGGAGGCTAATATTATGAAGCCTAGTGCTCTTGTTACTAACTGTAAAAAATGCAGTTTAGCCATACTGTTATCTAGGTTAGCTAGTTAGCCTAGCTAAGCTTCTAAGTTTAAACTAGCCATGCTAGCCTATAGCTATCTAGGTAAGATAGTTAGTTAGCCTGCTGACCTTCCAAGATCATTAATACCATGGTCATAAATGAATGAAAAACGTCATTGCCATTTATATTTGTATTTATATCTGGACTAGATTTCCTTGTTTGCCATTCAAGTTTGTTGTTTTTTGTTGTTAGCTAACTAGCAAGCTGAAAAACTGTAGTTCTTTGGCTCCGCCCATCGAGGTTTAACTCAACCAATGAGATTATTTCTGCCTCCAGAGCAGCTCTGCTTCTGAGAAATGATTATATGACTAAAACTCTGCAGAAATGAGTGGCCTTTTTTTTTTTTTTTTTTTTATAGTGTTTTCACTTATTACTATACACCCCCTATTTTTATGTGAGGCTGAGTGTGAAAGGCTGAGTACTTGCAGATGAATAACAGCCCCTTCCAAATCTCCAGTGCAGCCTGTGTCAGACCTGGCCTCCTCTCCTGTGTATGACCATTATGCTGGGATGAAGACCCCTGGACAGAGGCAGCTCATAGCCCTGCAGGAGAGGGTGAAAGTGGGGGCAATTAGTGTGGATGAGGCTGTCCAAGAGTTCAAGGCCTGGAAGATTGACCATGAGCAGAGGAATCACTCCATACGCTATCAGCAGGTAGATTTAAGACACATAAATGTGTGATCTGTCATTACTTAATTAATGGTCAGGGATTTGATTCAGTGTCTGTTCTATATGCTGCATTTCTTTTTCTTCAGGAAAATCTGAAGAGATTACGGGACAGCATCACCAGGCGCCACAAATTGAGGGGACAGGAGCTTGGTAGAATTGTTTTACAATTGTTTTACTGTTATTTTAACACTACACGCTAGTGTTGCGCAGTGTGGAGAATTACATTACATCAGCAAAGTGATTCCAGTCAAAGATGCTTACAGTTGATGTGGTCTCTTCCCTCTGAGATTATGAAATAACTGCCCCGCTCCAGAGGAACTTCTCCCCCGAAGTGATGATGGAGTGTGCTGTGTATGAGTTGACCCCCCGAGTGGTGGCCCCGCCCCCTCTAGGGCCTCGTGCCATCCAGAGAGACAGCTGGAAGACCGGCAGCACCTCCAGTACATCCAGTGAGTCCTAACGCTATGTATAAGAATATTTAATTGATTTCCACCAAACAAAATGACAGCGATGATGGCATGGTGGCTCAGTGGTTAGCACTGTCGCCGTATAGCAAGTGGAACCTGTGTTTGAGTCGCTTCCTTTCTGTGTGGAGTTTGCATGTTCTCCACCTGTTCACACGGGTTTCCTCTGGACACTGAGGTTTCCTCCCACTTCCCAAAGACCCAGGGGTCCTTTTTCACTTCTTGTAAATCAAGCAGTGACCATTTGTTTAATCATGAGTAATGTGAAATAATAGTTTTGGATTTCTCCATGTGTGAAATTTAAGTCTGTAATCTCGGGTTTAGCTTTACATTGCTATAGTGTGAAATAATATACAAAAATGTTTCAAAGATTATTTCATAAATATTAGTTATTAGGAAATTCAGGTAATACTAGTGTAAAAATCATATTATCAGTAATAATCAATAATCATAACCTTCTTGCTATTTTAGCAGTGTATTCATATTTTACATTTTACAGGCCTCTAGGCATCCCTCATGTAGCATTATAAATGTCTGACATTCTTATATTTTCTGCATGGCTGCCATATAGAGCTACATTGAGAGGGTCTGGAAAAAAACATGCAAAACCTGTTTCCGAGAACTTTGTTTCACAACACAGCAACGTTCAATGCTGTATTCAAGCCGTAGCTTCCTCATTCTTTCTCATACTTTAATGCAAGGTACATTATTTTGTAGATATGATCTTCCCTCATGGGTCCATATATGATGAGTTGCTGTGTTACAAATATGATCAAAGACAAAAATCACTTCCAATATGATGTAACTGGATGTGACTAATATTATGAGATATGATTAGTGGCCATAAAGGCATTTAGTTAGAAAAACAATTACTCTGAAAGAAATATATCAGAAACATAAACAAACCTCTGACGGAACACATTGTGCTTTCAAATGCGTCAATGTGCTGTCAATAATTAAAGAATTATTTCCTAATCATCTCATGATTATCACATTACATAGTCTATTTGTTCTCTGTGGGCTTCTCCTCTGGTTCTCCTCTTTCTGATAAGTCACACCTTTCTGCAGCCCTGCAGTAGAACTGTAACTTCTTTGTTGTTTGGCACGAAAGCCAGTTTTCACACACACTTGGGGGCTTACGGCAGACTTTACCACAAGTACTAAGCTCAAAATAATTCAAGATCACGTGATTTCTTTCTACACTAAGTTGACTTCTCTGTGCCCAGGTAATGAGAGTAACAGGCTCAGCACACACAGCACCATTAGCTACAGCAGTGGGACAGAGCCTGACTTTGAGGTGAGCTTGAATTGAACTTAACCCTAACCCTCAGAATAATAACAGTCCATGGAGCAATCAAACCTTTAACTTACTTGGTAACTGCAGTCAAATTCACATGATTTTAGTAGGATGCTTGACCATATGCATCCCATGACAGCCTGTATTGCTGCCAAAGTATCAATAAACAAAACTGAACCCCCATTTTCTCTAGTGGCGCTGCACATGTCTGACCCTGCGCTCTGACCGTCATTGGTGAGATGCCATGTGCATGACGTGTGCATCAGAGGGGTATGCAGACAGACTAATCCGCAATTATGCTCTATAGTGCAGACATGTTTTAAAGTCTTCCTAAAGTTCCTTAAATTCCTGCAAATATACCTAGCAATAAACTTAGCAGGGTGAGAAATTACCTCAGGGGCAAAAATGCCCTTGAAAATTCAAAAAATGTCCATGAACTTGTGGGGGCAAAAAATGCATTTCACCCTGTTGTCTTGTTTTGTTGAGTTGTCACATATTAACATGTGAATGTGACTACTGTCCCCCATGGGCCACTGTAGATGATTGGTGGAAGCCTATGATCAGGCGACTTTCTCCAGTGTGTTCTGGGCGTGAACAATGGAGCATTTCTTGATCAGAAAACAACCGAGTATGCATTAAAATAAATCATCAAATCCTAAAAATTTTGGTCTCACATCTTTTAAGAGGCATTTCCTTGAGAACCTAGAGGCCTAGTAACTTTAAATCAGTAATTTCTGCATACTGTTATTGAAACCCCTATTCATACTGCTATGCTGCGATAATTGTCTCTAACTATCTGATGATGGTAATCAACAATGAATTGTTGATCTCCATAGAAAGCTCTATTTGATTTGTAAATGTTCTTTTTAAGTATGTTTACAGTATGAAATTGATTCTTTTAAAGGACGCGATGGAAAGCATCCCTCCTCCACTACGACCTTCACGGCTATCTGATGCTACACCCCTCATTCCTCCATCCAGGATTCCTCCACCCAGGATTCCTCCACGAATCCCAGAAAGGTCAGTCTAGAGAGCAGTGGGATTCGGTTTATAATACAATACAACAATTCAAGAAAATACAATGTGACGATGTCATACAAGATTATAGTATACAATACAATACGTGATAAGATACAATACGATACGAACCGATGTGATGCGATACGATTCATTGTCCCAGTAGAAATTCAGATTGGAATGCCAGTACAGAGAACAATAGACAACATACAACACATACACAAGTTAACAGCCTACAGCTTACATGATAACAGTGGAGTTTATTTCTGTATTTTAATTTTGAAAAAGAGAAAGCAGCTATACAGAGAGAGAGGAAATGTTCACCCTCTGCTGACTCTCAGCTGCACATTAGAGAGGAAACCAAAGTGAGATAGCGTGTAAAGAGTTGAAGACGCTGAAGACGCTATCTGCTGTGAATATCTCTCACAGCAAGGTGAAAGAGACGGAATCAATTTTAAAATGGAGGTGAAAGTGGTTTTGTGTTTGTTCAATATAACTACAATTAATTCATGACTTCTTATTTCTAATGGCTTTAAATAAATATATATATTTGTATGATAGAATATCTCTTACAAAATCATGTGAGTAACCACACCACTGCTATGCTCAGGGCTCAGGTATGCCTTGAGACTTTCTTTAGATGTTAAACATAATATCTGGATTTTTGGCATCTAAATTTTGACTATGTTGACATTTGTGTGTGAAGAGTTTGACTTGTGGGTGGAAAATAATCTTTTTGAACTCCCTTGACCCACCATAACCTATATTTTTATAGGTGTTTCAGTCTAAAGTTCAGAGTGAAAAAATGCCCTCAATGTAATAATCATGATATAAACAAAATGGGGCAACAGGGTGGGACCATTTTGCGATTACAGATTCGGCCTTTCATGTCAAATATTTCAACGTTGTTCAGCAAACATTAATATCACTTTAGATGGTCTTAGAATTGAATTATTAATGAAACATCAAAGCATTCTGATAAAATGCATTATATAGATGACATCTGTCTGGCACAGCAGCTGATGGAGCAGAGCATGATGTTTCAGGGTCTAAATGTGGGCATACACTTTTAGAAGAGTGTGGTTTAAAAAAACGGATTTTGTTTTGAAACCAAGAAAAATGGATCAGCCGATGTTTGCAGGGGAACAGAAGATGCCAATTATGAGTCATCAGCATTCACATCTTACAAACTTAAACTCAAAATGTACATGGGAATCTGGCCGAAGCATGTATCCTCAGATAAAAAACACAGGCTCGTTCTCCTGGTGTCATCTAAATATAGAAATTTGTCTGAATAGTCCTGTGATATGACCAACAACCAGGGGATGTGGAGTTAGTGGAGTTTCCCCACCGTTTTAGGCTGATATAAAGCTTTATGGTGTAAATTCATAATATGCATCATAGTAAGTAGAATCAAACTGATGCAAGTTGTGGGGTTTAAGGAAATAATTTATGTTTTTGTTTTTTTTTAAATAATTGAATTTTGTCTTGAACATTGGTGGTTTCTATATTTTTATTTACCGCTACATCAGTGCCAACGGCCTTACAGTGTTTTCTGTTTCTTTTAGGGTGCCAGAGAAAATGCTGCAAGAGCGGTACGTATCCTGCCCTACTCGAGCACTTCCTCAAAGACCCGTTCACAGAGTGAACTCACCACCCCCCCTACCTCGCCGAACACGGTGATGTTGTGATGACGTGTGTTGGCTTTTACTATTTTTGTCTTCTGAAGTCATCTGCAGTGATTTGATGTCTGTGTCCTCTTTCTGAATGTGTGGGAAGGACAATGCTTGAAAGAGAACATTACCATAGGACTGAACAAATTGTTTGTGTTGTTTCTAGAGTTGGAGTCCTTGACTGTGTTTCTATGTGATGCTGGTTTATCACAATGATCCTCTATCAAAACTATTGTGTCAAACAGTAACCATATGTGACCCAACAAGGAAAAATGGACACATTGTGGAAGTTGTTTTGTTTTTTTCTTAGATTATTATATTATATATTTTGTTTTCAAAGCTTCCCTAGCAAAAATCATTATACTGTTCCCATAATATACCTATAGGGATTTAAAGTGTGCCTGTGGTACTCAGTAGTGAGTTTATAGTGACCTTATCTTCATGGCATTTTTATCTCCTTTGGTATTACTGTTGGTTTTTCTGTGGTATATTGTTTCACCTATAATAGCTTCATGATATTTGTATAGTCATAGGATTTGTAATTTGTCATAGGATTAGGCTACTTCAGTTCTTTTTCATAAGGATCCTTTGCATAAGGATAACAAATCAATAAATTATGTTGTTTGAATTCTTACATATTGAATGAAAAAAGAGGATTTTGATTAAACATTTTATGATGTAAAATGTAAAGTTAAATGAGCTGGAGTTTGTGGCATTTGGTCACATATTGTAAAGATAGTGCTGTGTGCAATGAGTACACCATGAACATAAACAAACCCTGTAAAAAACTGTATAATATTCCTCTAGGGGTAGCTAGTGTGTATGTGGTACTCAATGACGAGTTTGTAGTGACTTTATCTTATTTTATGGTATTTTTATCTCCTATTGTATGATTATGTCCTTGAGAAACTTAGTTCTGCTGTGATATTTGTATTTTATCCTTCTAAAACTTAGTATGGGGTTACCATGGTTCATTTACGAGCAGTTAAATAACTGAGTGCCTTCGGAAAATCAATTTTGTCCCACATCAGACTTTAATAATGGATGTAACTGCTCAATTTCACACAGAATAAAAATGAAATATCTTGTGAAAATCTCATGAAATTGTATTCCCATTATACTCTTGAACTTGTGATCATTTTGAATGGCTCTGGCAAATTAGGTATTGATTACTTCCTTGTGCAATATGATATTCGGTCACTTGATGGTGCTCCATACAGTTTATGTGTGCCCAATACAGTAGGTGAACTCCTGCAAACTTTTTTGGCAGTGCATCTGAATTTTCTCATCAAGCAGATACTCAGATGCTGTTTAATCGATGATGCAGGCTACCTGTTATGAATCAAAATGAACCCTCATCCCTCCTCTCTGATGTCCTCCAAGGGGGAGAGGCATGTGTACATTTTTATTAAAGCTAATAAAACATTGCCAAAGAGAAAACATAGAAAACAAAAAACATATTTCAGGAGGAATCTGTACTAAATCAAAATACAATTGTTGTGTTTCCCCAACAAATCCTTTTAACTACATACAGTCATCACCATGTAGATCTATGCAAGATGCCATATAGGGCTGCCAAAAATACACACAGACAGACTTAATCACAAAACCTATACCAGACAACTTGGAAGAATGTCTACTATACTCTACTGCATATACTATATAGTACTATACACTAGAGTACTAGGATATATTATACAGTACATACTATATTATAATACAGAATACTTCTGCCACAGTTGTTCCTAAAGGCAGCCAGACGAAGGACCACTGAAATGCCCTGTGCTTGCCAAATATATAGGACAGGGTTTCTCAAATGTTTTCATGTGATGGATCCCAAAGAGACACATATTAAGACCACAGATTATTGATAAGTTTTGACACAGGGACCCAAATGAGAAGGTTTTAATCACTGTTTATTGTGCATTGAACTATGGGGAAATAATAGTGAGGAACGTGAAACCTATGATTGGATCGGTCATTCTTACACTTCTCTAATCATATTAGATATTTTCTAATTAAATTATAGTGAAATTAGCTATTCCTTATTTTGTTTGGGATCCCTTGGGACATCCTCAGGGAACCCTTGTTTACCCCACTTTGAGAACCACTGATATATAGTAGGGCTTCCAGAAATACAGACTCAAACATACAAAAGGCAGTTTAATGTTTTAGTTCTACAAACCTTTCTCGCAGGCAGAAACCTCAATGGACGGAAACAAAGAACTACAGTTTTTCTGGCAAAGTAACATTAAACTGAAGCCCAGTGAAAAAGGCAAGAGGTAAGAGAGGAGCTAGTGCTCCTGTTACTAACTGAAACAAAGACAATTTAACGTTAGCCATACTGATATCTAGGTTAGCTAGTTAGCCTAGCTGATCTTCCACGTTCAAACTAGCCATACTATAGTTATCTATGTTAGCCAGTTAGCAAGCCATGAATACCACAGTCATGAATTTAGTAATTTATATTATTTTCTATATTATGACCAGAGTTCCTTTTTTACCATTACAATTTGCCAGCTAGCTAAATTGTGGACTGAAAAATGTCTATTTGGCTCCGCCCATCGAGGTTTAACTCAACCAATGAGATTATTCCTGAGAAATGTTTGCGTATAAAACTCCAATCTGAACTCCGAAGTGACGAAGTGTAGCCTTTTATTTTGAAGGCCAACTCGCCTACCCTCCGGTATTATCCTGGTTGTGTGTGTGTGTGAGTGTTGACGCAGCTGAAGCTGGTATGTGAGACGCTGACAGGACGCTGGTACCGAGTAGCTCAGTGTACAGAGCAACACTGGACCACCATCCTACCAAGGTAGGCATGTTCCTCCTCTTGGTGATCAATGTCTATGCGGCTGTTGTGCTTCCTGGCGTAGAGCTATCCACGATGTCATTTATGTTTAATTTATGTTGTCTTTTTTTTTTTTTTTTTACCGTGCCCACCTTTTCTACCTTGGCAGGGTAACAGCTGACTTTGTGTTATTGCCGCGTGATGCGAAACAGCGTCACTGAATGTATTTCTTATACATGAATTTCAGTGCCTGGGTGTAATTTCAGTTGACTTTATCAGGCAGAGGCGCGTCCGTATGTCGGTCGGTTGTCATCCTCCATCCTACAGCAGACAGCCGGGCTGGCTTGGGACAGTTACCGCAGTACAGACACATGCACAGGGGAAATGCGACCCGCCATAGGTGCCGCACTCTGAAGCTCATCCGTACTGAATGCCCAAGAGAAAACCTCAATAGTGAGGTTAGAAAATTAAAAAATGCTTGTGGACTTTACACCGTGTTGGTTAATGCACTAATGGAAAGTGACCCAGTCTTGTCTAGTTGTTTGTTTTAGTAGCCCAACCTTTTCTATTACTGGCTGTCATTTTGAGTCATAGGAGCAGACCACAGGCTACTACATGTGTTCGTTAAGCCTGTGACATCAGGACCATGGACTTAATGGCATGCACACTATGCGGCATAGGTGTGTTAACAATAGTTTTATGCAATACAAACGTAAGCTTGCATCACATTATTGTCATATTTGATGAGGTGATTTTGAAGATGAATAGTGAGTGAAGAAGTTTAAGTGGTAATTGGACTTTGTTATACATGAGCAACTTATATCCCACAATTCATGAGGGTTTTCAGCATTGCTTTCTGAGGTAAGGTGCAGATAATGTAGATGTTTAAATGTCTTTGTAAGAGAATTACAGGCATCTTATTGGCTGTTGGGAACTTGTGTGGAAATAATAGGATTCGCACTGTTTCTAAGCTCTCCAGTGTTTTTTCCAGTGATTCCAGTGAGCCTTGTCATGATAAGCTGTTCTGTTACGTAACAGCAGTACTACACTGTGAGTTCTCTCTGTAGTTATTGACATATGGTTGACATGTGAATGTCAACCTTCATGTTCTAGATTGACCAACAGGTCTGCCTGGGGCCACATAATTAACGGCATGTGACACAAACAACTGCCTGGGAGCAGAAGCATGGATTATCTTTTGTACACATCCACACAGTCAGTCAAAAAATACCCCC
>OOFE01002483.1:3762-20374 GCA_900323365.1 Monocentris japonica | reverse complement strand
TGTCCTCACTCCACTCTAAAACACAAACTGATTTTCACAAGTACAACAACACACACACACACACACACACACACAAGCAACCCATACTCACTTATTCAGACAGGAAGAAATTCACACAGACAGACAAATGCGCTCACGGACAGACAAATGCGCACACACAGTACGCATCCCTATACATACACACATTCTCAGGGGATTCACTTTCTCCGAGGGTGAATCTGCTGAGTGAGACGCACATATATCAACATATGCTCTCTCGGTGTCACAGCCAGAGCCCGCGAGACAGCTTTGGCATATTTCTAAGGGACATGGCATGCCAAGTAAATGCTGAAAAATGCGGTTATGTTGAAGCCTAACTAGACAGTTGAGGCTGTCTAGCGGACTGTTGCATTTTCACTACACACACAGGGGAGAAGATTTTCCTCTTCACGTCGGAGAGGCATAACTGATGCTAGTTTCAAAGTAAAAGGCCTGATTATCTTTGTTTGGTTTGTGGCAGGACAGGTGGACACTGTGCTAGGAATAGCACCGCGACATGAAGGCACGAAGATACACATATGAGCACACACACACACACACACACACACACACACACACAGGTCTGGGTCTTTAAAATGCATCTTTGCACCACGGGTAAACAAGACCACATGCGTCCAGGCAGATACTGTTACACGCGTGTCGGAATTAAATTAGCCCACGCTATCTGGTTTCCCCCGACAGCAGCAGGGCTCATCTGCAAACATCAGACGGCGTCTCCACAAAAGACCTGCAGGTTCTGATTGTTTAAAGCCAGCCCCCTCCTCCCGAGCCCCAACTCAATAAGCACTCCTGTGTTTATACAGAGAGCGTTTTCATTAACTGTAGCAAATTACATTTTAATCCATAAAGCCCATTTCATTGATGAAATTGTTTGACTGCTCTGAGATTTGCATTGAGTTGCTGCCATGCACAAGTCAAGGAAACAAAAGTGAGGGGTGATGAAAGCTGTTTTTGCGTTTCTTATATTTTTTTCTTCTTTTTTTTGCTTCCCTCTCTCTCCTGTCATGCTGATGGAAATTAGCAAAGATACAGGAGTCTGAATGATGGCTCGGAGCTGCTGAAATTCTCGGCAGAGTTGGATTCTATTCAACCTTTTCCCTGTTTAATCTCTCATCTTTGACAGGCTGAAGGATTGCGATATCCCCCTGCTGAATTGGACTGCACTTTGCACCACGACAGAAATGCATTGTCTATACACATATCTCGTGGAAGAATAACGATTCATTTACAACAGCTAGCTCAAGTGGTTATACAGTATCTAAGCCATTTTAAAACAATCGTCCCTTTGTTTCACTTGCAAATAATAGATAACACCATGGTGTGCTTTCATTGGTCAGGTCCCTAAACCAGCCCATTGCTGCTTTATAAACCTACTTTACTCTCTAGAGTGGTTTCTCCTTCAGTAGTCCCTGCTTTGATCTCTCTGCTGTTTCAACGCCTTAATTGCCCCTTAATTTGTGTGACCAGCAGACCCTGATGTTGGGGGCCGATAAGGAGGCAAGGCTCAGTTGGGCAAAAACAGTGGCCCACTATGTAGCACAGTCCATATGCTCTGTTGCCCCACACAGTTCTCCAGTGGCCCCCTGATGCCTACTCAGGCAGCAGAGCCTTAGCCTGGGGGCCTGGTAGTAAAAGCTCCCAGTGGAGAAGCACTAACACTGGGGCTGGGACCAAAGGTTTCTGAGCCCTTAATTAGCAATGTGGGTCGGGTAGTTGAAACTTGGAGCAGATCTCTAGACCAGAAATCCTCTCCCTCTGGTGTGTTCTGCTTGGAATACTTATAATGAAGGAGCACTCTCTCTGGAGTCAGCAAGCCAATACCAAACTTAATACTAAAGTCAGTCAAAGCTCTGACTCCTGCTAATAAACATGTGCAGCACAGAGAAATGCACATCTGTACAATAAAACGCTCAGCGGTATTGATACAATGTGTGGTCACACGTAAGAGGGTCTGGCATACTGTGGCAAGCAGAAATGCTGCATGCTAAAGCATACTGTCATTCGCTTTGCATGCAAACAATGGATGTATTGTTGGCACACATCTGTTTGCAAACTGGCAATAAAGTTGTATACAAGCGAAGCTACGCATGAAAGTGGGTGTTATGTTTACACTTAGCTATGCTATTGATCAAGTCTACATGAGGTAGAATTAAGAATGACCAGGGATTTCTGGAGTCTTGTCCATGTCATTCAGACTAATATTGAGATGCTCAGTGCCAACAGCAGAAGGCTGCGGCAGCGCTGAGCTCCCTGGTGTGAATATCTGTTGTATGAATGTGAAGCAGGGCATTGCTGAACAAAACCACGGGTCCTAGGTAAACCTTCCTAGCATAAATAAAGGTTTAAAAAGGTGTGGGCACGCCAGGGAAAACGCTATAAGCCTGAAACTTTCAAAGTTTAGTCATTGAAGTGTGTGTGGCTTTGCGCACACCATTATGTTGCATAAATCTACCTTAAAAAATGACACCAGGAACCTTTTGTAGTGTCTAGCAACACTTCACAGGGTTATTTATTCATTCACGCTTTCATTACGTTTTTTTTCACATAGGATCTGTGACTCAGACGTTATTACTCTCTAACTGTCAAAAATACTTTATTAGGAGTGGCAAAGATGGATTTTACTCTTGCCTGCAGCAAGGTTTTACAACAAACTAAAACTAAGACTAATACTGATACTTAACTGAAACTATAACCTCCAAGAAAAAATAATTATCATTTTTAGTCTTCAACAAATCCAAAATGAGAAATGAGCATTGACAGTAAATAGGACCTATATCAATAACTTCATACTCACTGTATTTCTATATCATCTAATTCTCCATCTCCTTTTTAACATTTGAAACATTATTTAGTTAAACTGGTGTTAAAAGTGTTTTAGGACTAACCTAAAACAAGTAAATGTCAAATGAAAACGTGAAACAAAACAGAAATTACATTTTAAAACAAAGAAAACAATCAATTCTAACTATTTTGTAATAAACTATTACAACCCTCACTTAAAGGAAGTTCTATTTTTCTAGATATTCCAATCTGTTGATGATTGGAATGAATTTCAGGACAGAGTTCAAACCACAAAGTTGTGACTGCGTGAATCCATGAGACAGAAGCATAGAGTTGGAGGCGTTTAACAATGCACAGCAATCCCATAATCCCTTGCTTTTACGAGTCCAAGAGAGTGAGAGGTCAGTGTCATTGCGCTAAGAGATGCCTTAATACAAAATGGCAAATCGTCCCTACATCTTCCTTTCCACCAGATACAGCTGTAAAACAGCTCTCATACTCATTTCGTCGACAACTTTTCAATGGAGTCTGTTACTGTTCTGTCCACTGAAGCAAGGACAAAACTGTAGAAGTGAAAATGTTGCGAGCTGCTGACAGTCACTGTTGAGAGATCATGCCATTAAAGTGGAAAATAATATGCCTTCTGGTCCAGAAATCGAAATAGAAACTGACAGGTAATGGGATATGGTAGAGAGGTATTTCAAGGTTGGAAACTATTCAACATGATGTCGGAGGAGAATTCAAGAGTGTAGCAAAATTCACTCTATTTTTCTCTTAGTTTGAGGTTGAGGAGTAAGAGGAAAAGATGTGAACTGCTGACATGAAATTGTTGGATTGTTCCCTAGTCGGACTTGCATTTTTGTGGCTGACCTTGTATTAGCCCCCAAGGTAAAAACTTGAGGACTAGCTGAGTAGTGAAGAGACAGGGTTGAGAAGCTAAGAAGGGTTGAGAAGCTAAGAAGCCATACTATTTTATTCTGGACACTGACGCTAGAGGGGTCATCGCAGAGTGCCTTGGCGATGCCGTAATAGGTGGAAAGTTTTCCTCTTCCCACATCATGGTTTGGTCCCCCAGCTCGCTAAGCCCCGAGCTGAATCTGAGCTGGAGAAAAGCCCTTATTAATAGCTGTTTACGAGTGGCTGAGTCACCTTAATAAATGCTCATGTCCAGCCAATGGCAGAGGATAGCCCAACAAGCGAGAAATATCCACCGGCATCTGTTTGTTTTGGAATGTGTGATCTCCTGTGTCCTGGACCAGGTGAAGCTGAGAAAGAGAAAGGTTAAATTTCCCTCAGCAATCTGCGGCTGGGGCCAAAATCAACTCCCCTGCTCCTCCCTGTCCTCGGGCCTTCCCCTGGCCCCCTTCAGCCCAGCAGAGGGGCCACCCCAGCTGTTCTCGGGATGAGGAGATGTTGCAGCGTGATTAGGGAAGCAGAGCTCAGGACACACAACTGGTGCTCATTCGGGGCATAGTGGCGCCATTTGACTAAGAGGCATTTAGTCATACTTAGTCTGAAAAATGTAATAATATAAACAAAGATCTCTGGTCTGAATTCTGCTCTGGAATGGGTTCGTTTGCAATTTCCCTGCATAATGTTAGTGAAACTGTTCACATTTTACGTGGGTTACACACACACACACACACGCAGACACTGCAAAAGTTTCTGTGTGGGTTGCCTGCTCACTCTTCATGCGCCATAAGTGTCCTGGCTGAATATGAATGATGCTTTTAATTCAATCGTCCTTGATAAACGTCGAGCGGGGAACAGATATCACATCACCTGCGGGTTCGCAATAAAAAGTAACTCTGCATATGCAACATTTATACAGAGTGAAGAGCTTTTACGATCCCCCGGCGGCATCCCTCGGAGTCTTCTTGACCCTTCAACACCATGCCCCCTCTCACCGTCATCTGCTCGGCGGCCTATAAACGCCACGAACCGCCACGTCTTGTTTACCATCTCTCCTCTGAACGCGAGATGCCACAGCTGTTGTCTCCCTCTCCCTCAACAAATGCCGTTTAATACTACATCATTAACTTTGATTGGGGTTATGCTTATTGTTCCCCAACACTTGTGTGGGGGGGACTATTTATTTTTTATCTCTGCTGTGATGTCGTCAGCAACGGATGACTTAACGATGCACCGAACCGGGCAGGATACATTCCCATCCTACGCTCTGCTTCCATCTCCCACCTCTGTACCAGCCCAGCCACTTGGATCAGATACACCTCATACATCTCAATGCCAAGGTCCATTATCCTGACACAGAAATGCAGGTACTTAAATGTAACTAGGCTATAGAGCGGCGTATAATATCCCTCGCATAGCTGCAAAGTGGCATCATTGGTGTGGAGAAGGGGTGAGGGGAGCAAGGGAAGTGAAAGCTCTCATATGGTTCTCGGTGTGTCTAACCAAGGCAATTACATTCAATCTAACGCGGGCCGTTTCCCCTTTGCCAGTGTCTGTGAACGAGCGTCAGTTCTCCCGCAACCCATCCCGCCTTAATTAATGGGGGGCATTTGCAGCACTTTGTTACGAATGAGCGAGAGAAAGAAAGAGAGAGTATATACCCAGCAAAAGAGTGTTGTGGTTACAAAATAATCCACATAGAGCGCAGCTGTCCTTCCCGTAACAAAGCCTTTATTGGATAATTTCATGAGCAAATTGACTGCACGTGTCCAGCACTCAAACCGTGCTGCTGCCACAAGTACCATCACTCTCGTATGATGATGATTGTCTACGGAGCCAATGCTGAAGAGAATGGCAAAACAACATAAACACGTCAACGTCAGCCGCTTACGCCTCAGGCAGCACTTGAATCAGAAGCAGAGAACGTCCTCAGCATGCCTCATGAGAATACTGATCAATACCGCAGAGAAATCCAATGAAGTGTAGGATTTTGCTCAAAGTCAACCGAGGTCACGGAAGACATTGTCGATATCACTGTCATTTCTGCAGAGGAGAGAGGTTTGGGTATTGAATTGACATATTGAATCTCTTATCCAAGAGGGCAGATCACGGCGTTTTGTAGTTAGTTCAAATAGGTGCAGTTAAGTGGAGGTCTGATTCTTCCAAAGAGTCACTGATGACCTAAAACCACTAGAGGGGTGTCCTGCTGGATCAGTGGTCTAAGGCACATATCATGTAACCATGATGTCCCAGGTCCAAATCCAGCCTGGGACCTTTGACACGTCACCCCCTTCCTGTCTCTATACTTTCAACTGTTCCAATGAAGCAAAATGTCCCAAAAGTAATCTTTAAAAAGAAAGATCACTTGAAAAGCGAAAGAGGACATTGGAATCATGTATCTGAGACTCATTACCAGTTCTAATGTCTTTACGCCGGAAACAATTGCCCTTCATTTCTCTGGTGGCAGTTCCAGTGTGTCTTTTTAATAGGCAGGATATGAGAGATTATCCAAGGGTATGTTTTTAATAAGACATGAAAAGCAGAAGAGGAGCTCGCTGGTTCCTTCCTCGCCCCCATTCCCCACCACTTCCTTTCGACAAGTGTACCCTGCTGTGATGCTGGAGATGATTTCTCTCTCTCTCTTTCTCTGTCTCTCACGGGACCAAAACAGAGCATCCACCATCAGCCAGAAAACATCATATTCATCTCCTTATCGGCCTGGATTGGTGAAAGAAGAGCCGCCCGTGAAAGAAGAGCCTTGCTTTGATTTCAACCGGGATACATGATCCAAAGCAATGTTCTAGTTTAGCATTGTATTGGAACATGCTGTATGTTTTACTGACCATAGCAATGAGCCATACCTTAATTTCGCCATTCAAAACATCCAATTATTTACATTTTGAACTTTTTCAGTGGTTCTACAAAGTTTTGTTGGTGTTTTGCTAAAAATGCTCCACAATGTAATATTTTTTTTCCCCCCAACTTTGTTCTATTGTTTAATTTTTATTAGATGAAAAATGACTTGGGAGCATGGGAGGAGGCAGACCACACAAAATAAATCCCCCCTGCCTGGTTTCTGTTCCGTATTGGGAAAGCAATTGCCAACATCTAATGTAAACAGATACGGCCAATGGTAATTGAATCGAGCTGAACTGACATAGACCGTGACAGGACGTGTTTCCTAGCAGTGGCTGAGGGGCCAATGTTCCCTCTCCTGTTCCCTCCTGCATCTCTGGATCTGGGCTGGCATATCAGGAGAGGAGTGCTGTATTGTATAGTTCAGCAGGGGGTAACACAGCGTGTGTGTTTGTGTGCATGTGTGATGTGATGTGGAGGGGGTAAGCACAGTAGGAAACCATTGTGCTTTGTTGAAGGAAGTATTAAGTATTAGTGTTCAATTGTCTGTCTGCAGAAAGATAAAGTGAGTGAGTGTTGGAGAGATGTGGTGGGATGGGGGGAAAGGAGGGAAAGGGAAAGAGAGAGATGAGGGGAAGGAGAGTGTGAGATAAGTAAAGAGAGAGAGAGGGAAAGAGACAGCAAGGAGGAAGGAGAGTGTTAGGCTATGTTCACACTGCAGCTGAAAATGGCCTGATTCTGATTTTTTCTTTCACATGTGAGACAGATGTGATGTTTCCTAATCATTGTGAAAAGCAAAAAGCTACATGGCGTTATATTTTTTCTATTCCAATCTGGACCACATGTATATGTGGTACAAAACGAGATCCCAAGGACCTATACGCGACTCGTATTTGATGCTCAGTATCAGAATTTGTCAGTAAAGTAAATCAGAGGTCATTCACCTCAGAAAATTGTCATAATTCTGGTGCCCACAGGAGCTTGGCTGAGCCAGCATTATCATGGAGGACACTAAGACACAACAATGGAAAGAAAGTAACTGACTTAACTGACGTAATTCTGGGTAGATGTCTCAATTCGTCAAAAATCAAAGGTATATATACCATAGCTAAAATGTGTTTGAAACAAGCAGGTAGAAGCGAAGGTACAAAAATGGATATGACTCATTCTGTTATTGTTACTCTGTGAAAGACTGTCGGTTCATATCGGTATGGGATATGGGTTACATCCTAGAATAGACATGAACAGCCACCCAAAACAAGACAAGGTATCCCACGTGGTGCCTGGGCCATTCTGGTATACGGTTAATGGACAAGGATTTTTCTTAGGCTTATAGCAGACATAGTTTAGTTGCACCGAGGTAATGGGAAGTGCAACATAGAACACTTCACAAATCAATGGGGGCGGAATAGGATTACATAAAAAATGTTTTCATTATGAGCTGTTATAGTAATTTACTTTATTTGGCAGAGCAATGTATTCATGCACATCAAATACTTGATACAAATACATCTACTTATTTATTATTTATACTCTCATTTAAACATGGCTGTCTCAAGCGGGTGTTTTAATATTGCATCAGCTGAGTATGAAGCAGTTTTATTTTTAAGTAACTTCGTGTGTCACAACTGGCAATATGCTTTGATCGAGTATTGAAACATCAATATAAGAACATCATAACACAATGACATCGCAACAAAAGGCTAATTGAATCACTGAATTCATCATCCTTATCCTTATTGCCAATATTTTTAACATGAAGACTGACAAATCTTGGCTTTCATCTTCATCTTCATCTTCATTCAATATTGATAGGTCCCATGATGGTAGAGATGAAAGAGATCTTGTATTGGTGGGGGGTGTAGACAAGAATGTTTCCTTTTTGTTCTTTATGTCAAGTGTTTGTGTTATAGATTATGATTGGATTGATATTATTTTTGGTTGCAAGTAGACTTATCATCTTACAGGATCCACATTTTTGTAACTTTTGGAGGGAAAGGCTTGGGCACAAGACTGTAGTTATGAGTGCAGTTAGAGAACTCCATTTCCCATGAAGTGCCTCTCTTCACCGTATAGATTGTACCAAAATATTTTCTGGTGGGTGACAGTATACACAGTATATACAGTAGAGCCAAAGACCATAGTGCAACATTAGCAAGTCGGTTCACTAGCAAGCTCAGTGATGTCTTGTTTTGTTCCAGACTGCCATCACTTCTACACTACACTACTTCAAATGAGTGATTGATTGTCTCCGACGTGGAAAGTTCCCTGCTACGTATTTGGAACGTTTCAAACTAGGAAGTTGTGCCTTGTTGCATCGAATGAATGCTGGGTAGTGTTGTGTGGTGAATGTAAATACGGTTAATCTTAAATTCTATTGATCACTGAAATCAGGCTGAGGACTAAATATCATCTCGTTCTACGACATATAATCAGAACCGTACGGTTAGTAGTTTGACTATATCATGTAATATATTAGGATAGGCACAAGTGAACCTGAGAGGGGCAGAAGTGATGTCAACTTTGGCTCCCTACACTATCTTGAAAACTCTGTAGAAACCAAATCGCCAGAAAACGATCAAACAGAATCTGAAATAACAAATTAAATAGCAAATTCTGTAAGGATGAGACAATTGTCTTGGTCAGAAAATCAACAAAATTTGCAGGTGAGGTATCTACCTCGCTCAGGCTTTTCAGATTAAACACCTTATGGCCCCGCACAAAAATCTGATTCGGGCAGCAAATCAGAATTGAGGGACAAGGCCTATGTCAACGTAGCCAGAGAGCAAGACAGAGAAAAAGAAATGGGGGAAGGAGAGTGTTAGAGAAATGGGGAAAAAAGAGGGAAACAGAGACAGATGGGAAAAGGAGACTAACGGAGTTAGCAAGAAGGGAGAGAGATGCAGAAGGAGGGTGAGTGTTAGAGAGAGAGAGACTTGGGAGAAGGAGGGGGGGAAATTGAGAGGCTGCGTAGCACTTTCCTCTGCAAGCTGACAGGACTTGACGCTCAACTAACAGGGCTGTTTTGACAGGTGTCAGATGGTCCATATTACTATTTCACCGCTGGGCCCTTGGGACCCTGCATCATGGGCCACAACACGACTGGCCAGGCTGGAAAAAAAATAAAGGAAAGTGGCATGGCAAGAGAGTAAAAAACATTACACTTGACTTCCTCCCTTCGCAGTCTGCCGGTTCTGCACTCTCCCACAGCCTGGGCATCTGCTGCATGTTAGCTATAGCCTAACTGTGTGTGTGTGTGTCTGTCTATGTGCTTGTCTTTGTGTGTGTGTGTGTGTACTGAAACAAATGTGCATTCACAGTACAGCATGCTGTCTGACACGCCATCCATACATACATACCATCCATTTTTCATCCTTGAAGAAGGTTCAAGGTGAGGCAGTCAGGTGACGAAAATCGAACCCATGACATGCGCTAAGCTGATGAACATACATGACAACTCTCAGCTACTGTTTGCAGGAGGAAGAAATCACATCATCCATGTGAGGGGGTTAAATTGTGACACCAAAAGGTTTCTTTAATATGGCTAAAAGCACCTCCACGGGCAATACAAAATATCGATCTGTGCTTGTCATGCTGGAATCAATTATCTGTGCATGAGCTGCTCGCGAAAATAATTTGAGAATTCAACAAAAGGTTTTCTAATTTGATTATCCTCTGTGGCTTTGTGTACCCAGTGATTAACATCAAACCTCGACTGAGAAGAGAATGATTTCAAGATGGTACTGAGAATACTTTTCAATGGTTCAAACACAAAACAGCCTCCGCTAAAATGCTGGGGTGTAAATTTGGTTTGGTTTGTTTGTAGTTTTCTACCTCTTAACTTATTGAGTTAGCATTCCTCGTCATTGCTGCCTAGACAAATAGCAATATTTCACAAACTCTTGAGCTTTGAAAGTGTTTGAAACCACTTCAGATGGTCGACAACTCCCAAATGCATGCAGCCATAATTTGCAACAAGTTTGTAATCGTCCCTCGTTAAGTGTTTCAGGGGGAATGCTGTGGCTGCGGCATGCAGAGCAGAAGTGTTGCAGGGACTTGAGGCATGTTTTATAGTTACCGCATGAAATGAGATTCCCCACTCGCCTGGTGCACTGGTACTCAGAGGGTGGATCTGATGCTGCTCCTTGCTTTTGAACAAAGGCCCAGTGCGACCAAAGGAATGGTATGGTTTGGGATCTCAATTTAAGAACAAATACATAAGGAAAGTTTTCTGCATAGGATTAGCCACTGGTTTGAACAAAATCACCACAATGGTAACTCAAGTGAATAGGACACACGAGAAGAAGGAGAGATTAGAGAGTTTCTTTGAGTGGTGCAGCATCTGACTTGATGACTTCTTCTTGAAATAAGCATAGGCCAACCTATATTACCATTTACATTTTAGGCATTTGATTGGCACTCTCTAAAGACTTAACAGTGACTGTGGAGGTAGGGGTTCACGGGTTCACAGGCTGTTGACTGACACATATTGACTGTTGGGGGGGCTTTGAATCTGTGACCTTGCAGTTATGGAACATTTTCACCGACCACTAAGCCACCGGGTCACCTGTCTGCAACAATGGTGTGAACCGTCGGTGTGTTACCGGTGGCGGTAACACTTCAGCATTCAGTATGACTTCAGAAATTGTGCAAATAATTCTTAGCGTTTGTTTTAATCTGCTTGGAGTAGCAGATGGGGATTGTTGCATTTCAGATAGTAACACAGCGTACAACACTGATTTTAAAATAGTTTCCTGTGAAAGCTCAAACATTCTAGCACAATTTGTGTTTTCCTATGTCACCAATTCCACCCATCTGGCACTCTAAGAAGGTTAAAACAAACGCTCAGAAGTAGCATCTGCAAGGCTTGTGTGAGAAACCTGGTTGTTTAAAGCTTATTTGTTCCTCTCGGAAGGAGGGCGCAATATGTGTCCACTTCTTTCCCATCAATGTCAACTGTTCCAAATTTGTGAAAAAAACATGACCTGTGCTGTTCTCATGACCTTTGAACCTACACATCACGGGGAGCTGGGAAATCCCATAAATATGCAATGATCTGTGGGATTAAATTGAGTAATCTAGTTTACAAGATTATGTTACCAATGAAATGTCCTCCGACCTGCATGACGCCATGCTGTCCCTCCTACTGCCCCTTCATTTTTCTTTGTCTCCTTCACTGCCTCCCTGCCCAACCCCTCACTCTCTCCAGATATTACCTCACACTGATCTCTGATAACAAGATCAAAAGATCATACGTTGGTCCATTTGACAATCAACAAAATTGGGGGCGGAGTTGAACATTTCCTAAGCCTCCATCCATTTTCACCCCACACCCCCTATCCCACCAGACTTCAAACCTCAGTACTGCAGCCATGCTACAGAGCAACATTGTACATGGTGTTATGTTCCGATATAATGGGTAACTAAGGCTGGCTTGTGTTTTGTCTCTGCCTGCCGCAAGGACACAATTTATATCACCCCCCTGAGTTGAGGCGGTCCGAATCAGCCTAAAAAAGGCAGGAAAGGACAATAAAATGCTGCTGAACTTTGCTTGTCCCTTTCCACCGTCTCTCAATCCGATACAAGTGCTCTTTTAACAAAGGGTCTGATTCAGCGCCCCCAGAGTACGTTAAAACAGGAGGCCTTTTTTAGGGTTTTACGAGGTGTCCTGTTTTTCCAACATACCTCCAGTGATTTAGGTGATATGCCTGAAATAAAGGGTTCTGAAGAGTAAGAGGCAACTCAAGTTTTACTGTGCCCTCACTTAAATGAAAATAAAAATAAAGTGAAAGACGAATGGCAGACTTGAAAATACGCTCTCGGGAGCGACCTTTACTGCCACGGTGCCGAGGGCGCCGCCAGCCATATCCCTACTTTTGGTCCGTTCTTCGATGTCTCGCACTTTGACGTGACGTCCATTCCGGTTTAGAAAGCCGCGGTTCCGTACCGGCTCCGTACCTCTGCCGAAATGTGGAAAACGGATAAGGCCCCCGCAGTGTGCGAGGGACTGAAGAGGGTGAGATTTTATGGGAGGCTGGGTGAGCTGGTTCTCCGAGCGCTCTGGCGGTCTCGTAGCACCTCGCCCTTCCAAGTTAAATACTCTGGTCGAGTTTCCTGAGCGCTCAGACCCGTCTGTGGTCCAATCACGTCAGCTAAAAATGCACACAGAGACTATTTATGTCGACTCGAAATAGCATTTTCTCCTTGCTGTCTTCATTCATTCATCCTGTCAGAGATATGTATGCCTCCTTTTGACGTATGCTAACGTTCTCTATGCAGTTTTGAAATTCTCAAACTTCAGTTCTTATTGGCCTCATAGCATTGAAATATACACAGATTTCAGTGATTTGGACTGATTTCCACAGTGGTTTTTTTGTCAGTTTCATTGTAGTAATATATCTTTACGTGAGGGCCAGTGAGACCCTTCAATCACAAGCTGAAAGTTTCTTCTTTTGCCTCATATTCAGTTTAAAAAAAAAAAAAAAATCTGTATTGCATTGAGTAGTCCAAATTCAATGTAAATCAAATTTTAAAAAAGACTTGAGTTTTTCATGAATTAATTCATTTACTTTAACATTTTTATCTGCATTTTACATCCTCGGGGTGTCTTGGACAGATAACATGAAAGAGAGTAGAATTACTAATCTGGAAGGCATTATTTCCACCAAGCCCCATATATCTCTATAGAGAGAGACTGCCTTTGCTCAGCGGACATTATGCTCTGTATATGTTTTACATTGTTGTCTTTTACAAATTAGACCTGTAGCACGGGTGATTTGTTGTAGGAGCTAACACCAGCAGCTGGGGGAATTAAATAGGTTCCCTGGCTCTCTTCCAGCCCTTTTTTACAGGGCTCTTTTGTCATTCCAAGTGTACGTTTACAGTGTTTAATGATGCTCTGTATTTTTACTGATTCCTCACTTCCCTTTGCTGGCTAATGAGAGCGATGGCGATGCAGGCTTATGCCTGAGTAGGTGATAAAAAGAGTTTGTGGCTATGTTACACATGTTGTAAAAGAAGAAGAAGAAGAAAATAGCAGTTGGGTGGATGGGCAGTGTAGTTGCATGGTTGATTGATATATTGGGCTGATATTGGCCTTTCAATAAATATATAGGATATCAGCCAGTCAAGCTTGGCCACCGGCAATAAGATGGAGGTGAGGATGTGATTTTACACAACAGTTTCGGGAGTGTCAGTCTGTAAAACCTGCAATGAAACCTGCTTCGCCCTGCCTTCAGGAGCTGCTGACCAAGCTAAGAGCGTCATTAGCATGGGTTTTAATGGAGAGTTTTAGTGTCCCATGATGGTCGAAATGCTGTTTCAGAGGCTTTTTCACCTTGCAAAGAAGACATTCTAGGAAAAACACTAAATCCTTGTAAAGTTTTGGAAAATTTGGGAGTTTTTTGGAGCATGAAAATGTCAAATGACACATATATATTCAGTCGGAAAATGTTGGTATCAGTTTCGGCCTTCAAAATTCAGTTGAAGCTGAGTGTGTTGTATTGTCCAAGCATTACAACACAGCTAAAGGGTGAAGGTCTATCAGTAAAATGGCATCACTCTATAGCAGCACCACAAACTTCAAATATTTTCCTTTGACATTAGAAAGCAGATCTGGGGGAGTTTTTAAGCTGTAAGGGGCTGTCATTTCCCCTTTGGCGGCCCCAGACTTGAGGCCATATTGGTTATAGCTTTAACCGAATGTCCAGATTGAGACGTGTCACTGGGTTATTGACTGAAGAGCGGCAGGGAGCTTTGTGACTGAGTGAAGTAAATCCAAAAGCACACACGAGTGATAATGAGGACTGGCTCGTTGTTTACCGTGACTCCATCGGGTGCTGTCATCATGTGGTCGCCAAATGCAGGCTGTCCCAGATGCTTGTCTAGAAACTCTCAACACGTACGCACACACACACATATCCACACATACACAAAAATATACACACAATGTTCCAGTTCACTACATTCACTTGAAGCCCCAAACTAACATGAAAGGCACAGACATGAAAAATGAGCTGTTTTCCACAAAAAATTAGCTGACGGCCTTTGGCTCCATAAGCTTTGTTTTAATTTCCTGAACATGTAATAGTCCGTGTATGGAATTAAACAACCGTATGGCCAGAGTCTTTCTCGTTCAAATCAAATAGACGCCAGTAAATGGCCCCAAACACCCCGATAAATAACGTCAATATCGCCACATAACTCCTTGTCGCTGCGTTTACGGTCAATTCCATTTTAATAATTGAGTTTACCCCCATAAAAAACCTCTGTCAGCAAAGCTAACGGTATTTTCTTGCCATCTAACTCATATTAATGAGGCTATTAGCTTAGTCCCAGTATCTGATCAGAGAGCCAGACCACAACTAAAGTCGTTCAAGGAGATTGAAGTGACTGGGTATCGTGGGAACACTGGGGGAAAAAGTTAGTTTTATGATGGGCACAGAGAGAGATAGCGTGATGTTGTGTGTGCATGTGTACAGAAAATGGGAGGGCACAGCAGGAAAATACAAAAACACTGATGTCCTTCCTGAAGGACGTTGGCGATCCCTCTGTGATGCACCCATCCATCCTCATTCGGTTTACCCGCCCTGATCTAAGACATCAACATGTTATTCCTCTTTTTATCTGAAACACAGGCTGTTATGGTTTGCAGCTGGCCCCGAGGAGGACTTGACCTTCTCCACCCCCGTCTCGGAGCCACTGGTGGTACGGCCCTTTCTTCTGACTAATGTAAGTTAATATTCCGGGCTGACCCACACCAGCACCACTTGGGGAGCACGCTCCTCGCTAATGTAACTAAATCTCCCCCGTTGACCCTGTCTCCTTCCATAAGGCTGGGCGTATTCTAACTAATGGAGGTTAAAATCCTCTCCTTTCCCACTGTTCCACCCCTTTAAAGATCATGGTTATAAATAGAGGACACCTTGTTATGGTCATGGTCAGATGTACTGGTTTACAGCCCATTTGATGGTTGGAAGAATTGCCCGGTTAAATTACAGAACAGGGACTGTTTATAGTTTGGGAGAGTTTCAAAATAAGATACATTCATTTTGTGGAAAAATAAAACAAAACTTCTAATCATTATTACAAAAAATCATTTTGACTTTTTGTAAGAATGAGTTTTCAGATAGTGCCAGAATATACAATAACTATTATTTTTGCGATTGCAATTATTTGGTCAAAGTATGATATTTCAGCCAATTTTTGGATATTTGAATTATATTTCTAAAGGGATTAACTTGATGCTCAGTCACTAGTACAAGAAAAAAACACAGATAAAACAGCATTGAATTTCCCCAGACATTTGTTAAAACCAAAGTACACTTGTAATATCACAAAGTTATTCAGTGTCGTCATGGGTCAAAACCGCGTTTCCAGTCATTCTGATCCCACCTTATGATTTAATTGCAAAGAAGTTTATCAAAAACTTTTGGCCTTAACAAGGACGCAGCTGTTGTTTTTGGTCAAGTCTTTGATTGCTTCCCAGACCACAAAACCCCCCACTGGTCTGCTACTATCATCAGACGCACACAAATCCATTAATTGACCCATTTGTCAGCTTCGGCCCCTGTGTGTAAAGTGAACGTCATTCGCAAGCTGTGTTATAGTTGGACCCTAATCAAAAGAGGCTCATTCAGGCAAAACATGATATATCACCTCTCTCTGCATTTCTTTACTTCCTTTCCAGAAACAAAAAAAAAGGATCAGCTTTTCCCCCACAAAAAAAAAAAAAAACTGCATGCTCATTATTTTTCCTCATAGCTTCGGTAGTGAGAGACAGGAGATGGCCTTAAGTTACTCCGAGCCATTAGCTGCAGTTGAACGAGCAGGAAAACGATTGTTCGAAAAAGATATTTTTGTGCCGCCGTAAAAAGCCTTAGGTTGCACAGATTGAGGTTTTATATCTCAGAAGATTTTCAGAGTAATGTAGGCCATCTTCTTTAACAACGCAGTATTCTCTCCAAAGTCTATCAGGATAGGCGAGTGGCTCACTAACTCTACTGTATATGTGCCTAGGGAGATA
>OOFE01002480.1:5862-21728 GCA_900323365.1 Monocentris japonica | reverse complement strand
CCTTACAGAGGTCTATTAATGTAATATTGTAATAAACACAACTCTTCACTGGTCACCCCTGTGGCAATTAATATAGATAATGAAAAATCTGGTTTTATCTTTGACACCTGCTAATTATGTTTAATAGTTCATTCATTTAACATGCTAATTAAAGGCTTAACATTTTATCCCTGCCTCAGAGGCTGATTTTGTTACAGGCACACAGCCCCACTTGTGCCTAGTCCTATTTCTTTTGGTCAATGTTAGTCTTTCGTCAGTTGATGACCTTTAGGCTGTCACACATTTGTTCATTTATCTCAACAAGGGAGATAGATAAGTTTGACCTTCTCCTCCTGATGACATGGCATTTGTACTACCAAGCCGCACTCACAAAACCTCTTGTCGTTGTCACAACTGTGCTTGTGTGCTGCTGTAATTCTCACTGTGTTTTTCAATCCTGCTGTCAGAGGCTGGAAAATAGATACTTTTACAATGATTGTCAGTGACATATACAGAGTCATTGTATTGAGGTGGTAGATTTGCTTTTGGCAGCAATTGCAACACTCAAATTTCTCCTTCAAGTGTTAATAGATATTAGGGTATTAAATATAATAGCATGTCCCTCCCTAGATGTTGTTCCTGAAAATAACAGTAGGTACTTTGTACACCTGAGTACTGTTGGTGACAAATGCAGAGCAAAAAACTTCTAATGTCTAAAAAATGTGTGCATGCATGTGCACATTTCTAACAAATGAAAACATTTGCTATTTGGTGAATTAGCCACTTGCTCTCACATATGTATGTTGTCTGCAGTACTCGTTAACAGCATTGCAGACAACTGCAGATGTTGAAATTATGCTTCAAACTGATTTTCACTCCATTGGGAAAGACATTTTTGTCTCCTTTTTGCTCCTGCAGTTCAATATCAGAAGCAAATGTGAAGTGGAACAACATGTACAGGTGCAGTTATGAGTCTTTGTCAGAAATAAATTAGAAATAATCACCACACTTTGTATGATCATGCAATCATGCTTTTCAGCTTCATTAGGTCTAACATGTGATCATGTGGTAAATATTGCCTTTACGCCAGTGCAAACAATAATTTTTGCTTCAAAATATTTTACTAGTACTGAATCCTTTTCCTACCTTGCACCCATTGTAAATAATCCTCATTTCCCAATGTCCTGCACCGACTCAGGCTTTAAGTTATGGAATGAATTTGGGATGGGAAAAATAAAAGATCTGTTTAATGGAATCATTGTCTCTCTGAAACTCAGAACTGAGTTTGGATTAGATCAAGATCAATTTCTTCATTATTTGCAGAAAAATAAGTTACATACTCTGTACCAGATTATAGAACTAAAATCTAAATAACTAATATGGCATGGTACACAAGAAAACAGAATTACTTTTAGAAAATGATTGTTGATGTTGATATCCACAAATGCTCGTAGATGGTCCTGGGAATTAGACCTAGGGATAACTATTGAGGATGATAAATGGAAGATGATCCTCTGAATGCTAAAAAGATTAATTGTTCCATTTTTGCCAGGAGATGATGGTTAGACTTCAATCAAGCTTTGAGTCAGCTGTCAGGGGGACAGAGGTTTTTGCCAGGTCGCTAACCAGAGGTGACCGCATGATAAACGGGAGGTGTCATGGCTGTAAAGATTTATGTGCCATTCCAGATAATGTGGTAATGGACTGTCTGTCACCTTTGAGGGTGATGACACTGGCTGATGCTCAGGGCTTGATAATAATTGGCCGAGATGGAGAGGTGAGACTCGTACTACTGTATTTTTACCCTTTTGAGCACTCTTGTGGGCTTGTCTTTTTTGACCCCATGGGAGAGTTCATGGATGCCGCCTGCAAGGCTCTTTCTACACTACCTCATGAGTATTGAAGATCACTGCCATTTGTAACATTCAAAGTTAGGAGGGCAGCTTTAAAATACAATCAACCAAAGAATTTACTAGAAAGAAATATGTCAATACAAAAAACAATAAAAACAACATTGTTTATATTGTTTTCCATGGTATAAATTGAAAAAGGCTTTTTTGCAAAAAAATCCCAATAATCATCCATTCCCTTTAGAACCATATTGTTTACATTCTCCTTTTCTACTGCTGCTTGGCTCAGTGAATCCTCTTTAAATGGTGGACATTTTTCCTTTGTTCAGAGTGATGGCAAAGCAGGGCTGACATTAAAACAGTCCTTTTCTGTCCTGAGGGAGCCACTGGTGTTTCTGTGCATCAGATCTACCCTCTAATCTGTTTTCTCCCTCATCTCTCTTTGGGACCAGCCCTTATCTGTGCTCTTGATGGAGGGAAAGGGCCACAGACTGAGAGAGAATGGAACACTCACAGCATTGCAACCTCGGCACAAAGAGCCTGCCAGTGCCACAGTTGTCTTTTAGAATGCCACGGCTCTTAAACAGCTCTTTGTGTTGGCCATGGGCTGTTATTTCATATTCACCCCAGATTTACCCCTTTTAGCTGTTTTCATTTCCATTTATTGTGGAAATATGAGCAAAGTTGGTGCTGAAATGAAATGCAATCACAAATGGCTGCTAATGTTGGGATGTGCCATAAGGTTGCTGTGAGATTGAAGAAAAGCACATTGTCTCCACATCATTTGAAAACACTAGTAGTGTTTTTTTTATATCTTGCTCTCAGTCAGCTGATATTTAGCCCAGTTGTCTACTTTGCAAACAAATGCAATCAATCTCTTGAGAAAGTAGATAGCTTTGAAGCATGATAATTCGACACATAGGGAAAACCTTGAGCTCAAGCTTTTTCGAGATAGTAGTCTGAAAAGGATCATTATCATGTTAGTGTCCTTGTAGACAATTGAAAACTCAAACAACATTACAAAAACCCACAGAGTACTTCTGTGGGTTTTCTTTTTCTTAGATTAAAAAACTGACTGTGAACTGAAGGTGAAATGCTTGGTTTCACTCCTGTTGCTGTCATCCAATGTTTTCCACAGCCCTGTCACGGATAACATTTATAATTGCAATGATTTCAAGCTATTAGGGAGAAACCGGCTACAGCTAACAGTTCCTTTCATGATGAAACTGAGCGAAATGGCAATGGTTTAATAGCCCTGGTGAAACTAAATTAGACATTTGTCAGCTCACACTTCCTTATTTTGATGTTTCATTAACACAATCTAGAGACCATCCTCAAAATTTCAGTTACATCATCTGTAAGCTTCAGTAGGCTTTAATTTGTGGCCATTACACTCTTTCCAGTGACGTGGGTATGAATAATGAATAGGTGGACAAGCTGAGCGCCGCCACAGCTGGAGAGTTCATTGATTGCAGCATAGTTGGCCTATGTCAAATGCCATCTGTCTCCTGTCGCTGAGATGCATGCTGCCAGCTACAGACAACTGATCTAACAAGGTGCTAATAAAGGAGATGGTAAAAATTGTGAAAGTGTGCATTGGGGTAGGCAGCCAGGCTGTACTCGGCCATTGTACACGACAGACATCTTTCATTGAGAGAAGAGAAGATTGATGTTGATTTACAAGATTTACAAGATTTATTAAGAGTTGTGAAATAAAACAACATGCCACTAAACTCTCTTCCCTGTGTCCTGTCTCTGTCTATCACGACCCCGAGGTAGCTCTGTCTATCTGTCTATCACGTCTCTGTCTATCACAACCCCGAGGTACGACCCCGACCATGACAGATGAACAGGGACATTGCAGAACATAGTCAGCCAACTGGCTGTCATACTGGAAGTGTAGGTGGCGGTCCTGCACCTGAAAGGATGCGTCATACGAGGTGTCAGCAGGCGTTTGAGAGGATTAGGTTTGCACCTTATGGGGAACCAGTTTTGCCATACAGGTGACTTCTCTCTCCATTTCTACCCCGCTGTAGTGGCTCCACCGCATGAAATATACTAATGGGGATCACTCATTGGTATCTGGCCCTTCAGCCATTTAAGTTGAAGGTGATCCATAGGTGTTGGCCAACTTCCTCTCTCGCTGTAATAGAGGGGGCGAGGGGAGCATGAAACTTTTCATTGCTGGTTGGAGGCTGAACGGCGATCTTACTGGATTTGTTTACGTTTCTATGGTTGCAGTTCTGCTACAGTATAGTCCACGGATGCTAGCTGCAGACGTTATGGTTGCAGTTCTGCTACAGTATAGTCCACGGATTGACCTATTATTCTGCAGAAGCTTGTAAATTACTTTAGCTTAGAATAAAATCAATTTAAATCAATATTTTGGGTTTAATGATTAATGTGTTTGGTAAGTAGCCATGTCAAGAGTGGGACAATTCCACTTTGTGTCTTAATTGACCCTGTCAGCGCTCATTTGGTCATAATGACTGGCCCACTGTACTGATCCCTTACATTATGCTATATTAAAGCTGCTCTAGGCAAGATCTTTATGGTCTTATCAGCCTAAATCAAAAAGTTAAGGTGTCCCACCCCACCTAATTGAGATGGTGTAGATTCTCCCTATTTGCCCAAATAAAGTTCTGGTGTCGGGCATGGACTCTGGCAGGAAAGCTCCTCTGCCCACAGGAAGTAACAAATGAAAACTTAAGAGTGAAATCCAAAAGTGTCTCCTGCAGTGAATGAGCACTCCATCCAGAAGAAACTGGACTCACCAACATTAGATTTTTTGCCTGTCTCATCACTTTGGTATTCTTTCATTTAAAGTATCACAGACCGGCCGGGTTGGCAAACATGAGCATGCGGTGTGCAGTTTACTGACACCACCTTACATGGTTTCTGGGTATTGAAGTTCAAATAGTCTTATTTTTCCTTTCGCTGCCCTGGAGCTGCCAACATATGAAGTTGCCTCCTGCAGCTTTAACTCATTGTAGACAATTTGAGATTGATTTTCATTATCTTTTATTTGTCATTTTGTGATTTTGAAGCATAGTCTTACTTTGCTACTGCTTAATGGGTATACTCTTAGAGGTCCTCTCTTTGATAATTGTGTATCATGCTCAAGACTAGTTTATGGTAAAGGATTTCAGATCCCAATTGTTGGAAGAATCACTCCGATAACTCATGTCTGATTCTAAACAGCATGTTGGTGTAACGTTGCTGCCTCAGCACATTAACTATATTTACTACCTCCCGTTTCCACAGGAAATTGCCTTCACAAGGTGAAGTGGCGCTTGGAAGCAATTCCCTAAATTTCGATCAAGTGACAGTTTATAACGGGCATTTTCAGAATCGCATGTCGCGTTTGTAATTCCACTATGCCATCTAGCTGTGGCCAATAGCTGTGGATGAGATTCTTTCCATTGTGATCTTTAAATGCTAATGGTGAGTGATATCAGGAGCAAATGGGAAGCCTATGGTTTTATGTCCAGGCTTCTTTTTTATATATGTCATGGTAAGGTGACAGCGAGAGACAGAGCGAGTTGCATTGCATCTGCTAAGTTCACATTACATCATAGGAAGCACAGTTCTGTGTGAAAATGTGTTTGCATGCAAGAGAGAATGTGTGTGTGCGCCTATGAATGCGTCTGCATTTAGCAGTTGGCTCATTGAATTGAACAGGTCATCAAAAATATCCATTCCTGGTATTTCCTCTTGTTGTGCAGCGAGCTGTCATACTTACGAGTCTGTGTCTTCTTCTTGTTCCATCTTAGTGATGTGCAATGCTTCTCAAATTGGGATCTGATCTTTATGGTTTCCATGTGGAAAGTTTGTCCCCTGTGTGTGTTTACAGAAAGCTTGTCTCCTTGACATCCTCTGTCATGCTATCATGCCCTGTACCCTCAGACTATGTCCTCTTCCACCCATCCATGTCTCTGTAAAAAAATGCAGTATCTTCAGCACAGGGGCAGTCACTGGCAAACCCAGGCTGCTCTTTGCAGTATCAGGTGAAGATGAAATTGACTGCAGTTTGCTGTTGACCAACCTGACATGGGACGAGATGAAGTAATGGGACAAACAGTTGCCTAGAAACTGTCAGGGGAGACGAGGGAGAGCTGGATCTGCTGATACGTCCAAACTTCTTTCGGGACATTGATTAAACAATAATTTTCACCCAGAGCAATGTGAAGGGAACAAGTGCACAGGATGGAGAGCCTTTGTGTCTGTGTGCAGATATTTTCTTTCTCCACAGCACATCCCAATATCCTCAAACAGTCTCACATGGAAAAGCCATGAATTAGTATTGACTTTCAAATAGACAACAATCCAAGATCCTCCCCCCGACTCTGAAACGTTTTCCTCATTAGTTTCAACTGTTGACATTGCGGCTACTGCAGCCACCCACACTGAGTGGAAATTAGACTTGCTGAATGAATTTAAATCAAATTTCGATGCTCAGTGTGATCTCCTCCACTCCCTGTGATCTTTCCAGTACCATGCCAGGAAAAGAAGCTCAGTGCTCCTACTGTGGAGGAAATCTGATGACCCTTCCTCATTTTGCTCGAAGGACTATCACAGAGGAGACATCACCTTGAATCCAGAGAACCCAATCTCTGATGTACGTACAAAGGATGAATAATACAGTGGTGTGCTGAACTGCGTGTGTCTTGCTCACATTTTGCAACCATCTGCTATCAGATGTAACACAAATACCTCTATACTGAGATGCAGAGATATATTTGAAGTGCTCAATTTCCATTCAGAGAGTAAAGCTTTGCTCTTAGCTTCATTTGTGTCTGCAGCTTTCCATTGTGTGATACCCAGCTTCTTTGACAAATGAATGAACTGTGGTTTCAGTAGCCACAATGAGCATGTTTCAGCTATACGGCATGCTGATGAAAGCTGTATAGCCAAAACAAGTTCACAGTGGCTGCTGCATAAGGACATGTTTCATTTATTTTAAACAGTGCTGGCCATCCTTTTAGTTTTTGCATGTTTTGGCTTACTTTGTTCTTGATTTGAGCACCTACAGCCTCTTTTTTGTGCAATAACCTCAATTCCCAATGTAAGGCAAGAAATACTTTATTTACAGGCATTTTTAAAATAATTTTTATTAAAACACACAATTTATCGATTCAAGATAATAATAATTTGAGTAATCTGACTTGGTAAAGAATGACCTTGCAGGGAAGAAGAATCAGTTCTCAAACATACTGTTGAAAACTGTTGAAAACGATATGGCATGGGTTCATACTCTCTGACTCTGCTGCTCACTACCAACCACCCACATAGTGTACTTCAGAACATTGTGTTGCAATATTTTATTCTTAGACATATATCACATACAGTATATTACACACACACACACACACTCATACAGACAAGCTCAAACATGCACATTCATTTTATCCAAAATGTGTAACTACAAACAAAGAAACTTCAAGTTCAAGAATAGTCAGTTCTTGAAGTTGATGTGTTGGAAGCAGGAAAAATGGGCAAGCGTAAGGATCTGACTTTGACAAGGGCCAAATTGTGATGGCTAGACAACTGGGTCAGAGCATCTCCAAAACGACAGGTCTTGTGGGGTGTTCCCAGTATGCAGTTGGTAGTACCTACCAAAAGTGATCCAAGGAAGGACAACTGGTGAACCGGCAACAGGGTCATGGGCACCCAAGGCTCACTGATGCGTGTGGGGAGTGAAGGCTAGCCCGTCTGGTCCGATCCCACAGAAGAGCTACTGTAGCTCTGTACCGTAATTGCTGAAAAAGTTGGCTATGATAGAAAGGTATCCGAAAGGTGTCAGAACACACAGTGCATCGCAGCTTGCTGTGTATGGGGCTGCGTAGCCACAGACCGGTCCACCGCTGAATGGTTTTAATGTTATGGCTGATCGGTGCATATGTCAAACTAGAATTAACAGATTCCCTTTTCCTCTTTTCAGTAGCCCTAGGCCATTTCACTCTAGCTTTCTGCCCACTTATCTTTTCCTTCCTTGGCTGTCTGAGCTCTCTGCCCTCCAGACCTTACATTCTAGTGCTAATGCCTAATGTCCTTTTTAAAATGTGGTTTGCTACAAGCCGCCAAACTTCACCCAAATGATTGGACCACCTTCTCGAGAAGTATTGATCAAGATGGCTCCCTCTGTCAAGCACCTCTTCTTTCCTTGGTGTATTTTACAGGCTTTAAGGGCTTCTAGTAATTCGCTGCTCCTTCTCGTAGGTGTTTTCATGCTGTTGTGTTATCTGCCCCACGCCTCCTCCTTCTCTCAGGTCTGCTTGGGTCAGTTTCAACACTGCAGGAGGAGGTGGAATCTTCTATGATTGACACGTCAAAGGCTGCAAGCAGCATAAGCGGTCAGTCACACTTCCTTTAAATTTGTTAATTGAATGTGATGGCCAAATAATGGCTTTGAGTTTGTTGGTGGGTGCTGTTGTAATTATTACATCTTCCTACTGTATCAACGTTGGCCAAGCACATCCTCATGTTACCCTAAAGCCTTAAGGGTCAGTGGTCTAAGGCGCATGACATGTACCCACAATGTCCTGGGTTCGACTCCAGCCTGGAACCTTTGTCGCATTTCATCCCATCAATCACATTATGTCATAGTAAACTGGTTCAGAGGGGAATGACGAATGTCAAGCAATTAAGACCACCTGTGGTAGTGGCCTCAATCTATAGCCATTAAAATGTCAGCCTCCATAATATTGCATATCCACAAGGCTACAAGTGCTGCTGAGGTGTTCAATAAAGATGGTAGCCATAGTGGGAAAATGTTGGGAATTTTGGTTCAGGATGAAAGACTATTGAGACAGCAAATATTCATTATAAGCCAAAATGATGCATGTGGGCTGACAGTAAGCTCTATAAACCTTGTTCATTTGCACCTGTACTCCAGAGAACCACACAGAAATCTTTTGCAGTCCCCAAATGACCCATGAGCCTTGAGAATTAATGGTGTCGAGTCTCAACGTACCTGTAGTCTGCAGAGGGGTCTGTCCTCAAGGAATTCCAGGAAAACCACATCCAGCTGTAGTATCAGCTCCTCAAACACCCACAGCCGACAATACACTACCAACTACTAAAACATGGTGCCTTTTGTTTTGGAATAGTGTGAACAATCACACATCCCCATTTTAAAAAAAACCTATCCAACTTTTTTTACAGGGTGTTGTACTGTTATATATGAATTTCATGAACATTACAAATATAAAATAATTATTTCTAATTCACATTAAAACAGTTTTACAGACTCAAGGTGGGAAAAAATATTGATACAGTATAATATTTCAATACTTTCCCCCACAATATTTTATCAGCACAGTGACGCCCACTCTATTGTCATATTTATCATTTGTTAGGGTTGGGTTAGGGTTCAGGTTCTTCCTTTCCTCTCTTCAAAGGGAATTCGTGAACCCATATTGATTTGTAATACCTAAATGATAAATACCTAAACTAAATCTACCCTGCGATTAACTGTGATTGTGCTATTCATAGAGATCTACTCTTCAGTCTGATTTGAACCACCCACCATTGCCCCTGGTGAGCAGTAAGTCAGTCTTACAAGCAAACATTTGTACACAACATACCTTGCAAGCCTTTATTATTGATGCAAATGACAAAGCTGAAGTGTGTAAGACCCAAACACATTACCCCATTTGCATCACATCATAAAACCTCATCAGCAACAAGTCTTTTTACGAATTTAACATAATACTGCTATCCGTTCTAATAAGATCCAATATGAACAATCAGGCAGCAAATTACTAATTCTTCAAGGTTAGAATGAAAAGACCCTATCAGATTGGAATGTGTTGTTTTCAGAGATACAGATTATTGCACAGTCATATCTTAAGATACACTGCCAACTCATATTACCAAATAAATAAAAACATTCCTCAGGAAAGTGGGAGGATACATGATGGTTATAAACATAGTCAGTCACATCACAGCTGCAGCCAGCAGCCCAGAGTATACAATGGATATTTCAGCATATACTTTGAGTTTGTGTGTGCCTGTGGTAGTTGGTCAAACATTTAAGTGGGAAGCGCTACAGTGCTGGTCAGCATTACTGACACCCCTTGATATGACACAAGACAAGACTTCACATCATCATGGTTCTATATTCATTTTAAACATAAGCCTTTAAACTAAGGAAAAAAAGATGTGGACAATATCAGATACAATATGATTGTACCTGATTTTGAATACCATTAAACACATTGCTAGTTTTGAATGTACGATATGATGACAACCGTGCCCTGTCATCTGTACATCACAAGGATCACAATTGTCTACCTTTGTGACATAATCCTCAATGACTTATAATGAAAACGTCCTAATACCAGCAGTAACACAAGATAAACAACGCTAAAACGAGTCGCAAACGCTTAAAATTACTCAATAAATACAGTGGGAAAATAAGTATTATTACGCAAAAAGAAAAAAAACACTCAAGTGCAGAAGTAGTTAGTTGGAAGAGCTACTGTCCAACTCATAAATATTGAAAACAGTGAATTATCAGAACAAATATCAAGGGATGGCAGTGTTGCTGAGCAGTATTGTAACCTGCCCCCCAAAAATGTATGGAGTCTTCCTGGCAGACTGACGCTTGAAAGATTTGTCTTTATTTAATTGGGAGTCCCTATCTTCAATCTATAGTACACCTCCTACTCTCAGAGGTCACAGCCTGTGCAATCTCTGTCCTTGTGTCACTCATTAGCCGAATCCTTTGTATCACTGAGAATTTGAGATGATATCATACGGGTGAAACACATTGTACAATTGCTATTTATTAGTCATTACTCCATATGTTTTGTTTGTAGCTGTGGTGGGTCAGGGTAGTTACAGTGCAGGGTGCAGTATAGTGTGAGGTTGATGCGTATGGTCGAGGGTTCCAGATGCATGTTGTCCTTGTCTTACACCGTCAACAGTCTAGAAAAGATAGAACACATGCACCAATGTCACAGCAGAGTCATGACTGATATGAACGCATATGGTCAATAGCTACCTTTGGGTACTTTTACACTGCTATATAAGTATATCAATCTGTAATGTTCAATGCATCCCAGGAGTTATTTTGTGATGACGTGTTGTCATGTGATGTCATGTGTGCAGAGGACCTTTTTTACTACACATTTTTAAAGTGCATTTATATGGGGATGATTTGTCTAGCTTTGAAGCAAATTATTCCATTGAAGTGAAAAGTAAATGATACAATTTAAATGAAAGCGTAACACAACAAATAACAGAAACATAGTATATATAGTTTATTTTTATAGTATTGTATTTGGTGCTTTTGAATAACATTTTTCTTTAAATTTTGTTTTAAATCTTTCTTTCTTAAATTGTGTGTTTAATTCTCTTTCTCTGTGTCCTGATTTCAGATTTTGCTAACAAAGCCAAGACCAAGTTCCCTTCAATATATCATTACTGAACTTAATGGGATTTAGGGTGGACTTTCCATTAGAGTCACAAATTGGTTATGTGGTTCATTTATGGATGAACGGTTTCAGGGTGCAATCCTTGAAGCTTCACAGAAAACAATAAATCATCACATTTTCTTCAAAATATACTAAAATACAAAAAGTACAATTTCACTCAGTTTTTCCTGTCCAATTCCTAGACTGATTGATAATAAAACTGAACAAGAAAAACCATCAATATCAGCATTATGCTTGTTTGCGCACAGCAAAGAAAACAAAATGTAGTCATTTCAAAATAGGGCTACCTAAGCAATTAGAGTCTCTATATGCCTCAAACCTGTGTTGTTCTGCTTGGATCACCCAGGGTCCGTTTGAATCATCAGGTGGCCTAAAGGAGATGCAAGCCTCAAATACCCTTCCGCCTTGTTGGCCTACTACTTCCTCCCTAGTTCAACATCAACTGACCAATTTAACAGCAGAAAGAGAGAAACAGAGAACTTTGTGATGTGACGACTCCTTACCTGTCATGGTTGTGAACTTGCTGCGCACCAGGGAAGTTTTGGTGGTCTGCACCTCTCAGGCTTTTGCTCCTGCTCCAAGGGACAGTTCCTCTTCCGTGTTGTTGAGTGGTCCAATGTGGCTGCTATGGCTTTCTGACTGGAGTGAAATGATGAGTCTGGAGCCGCCATAGACCCTGTTAGAAAGTTTGGATGGTTGACATGAATTCAGTTATAGGTAAAATTCTCATGCTGACTGGGAATGGGATAACTAGAGGGCAGCATTACCCATAGAGGCAGATGTAATATAAGCCAGAGCCAATATTTCTCTAGCACTCTTTATCCCAAACACTGGTAACACTTTACTTCACAATAGCCTTATTCCAGTGTTTTAACCTATGCATTATGGAAAAGTACGCTCGGTACACATTAATACTCTGCAACTACTTAATGAAAATCACTTCAATAGATATTATACTAAGAAGGGATGCCACAA
Organism: Monocentris japonica; assembly: GCA_900323365.1. NCBI lineage: Eukaryota > Metazoa > Chordata > Actinopteri > Trachichthyiformes > Monocentridae > Monocentris > Monocentris japonica. The sequence continues at coordinate 9,484 of OOFE01002480.1, read as the reverse complement.
GCTAAGTTTGAAGTGTATTTAGTGATAATCTTGCATTTATTTGAGAGGTAGTTAGGCAGAAAAACATCTTTGAATGAGGTTGAAGCATTAAACAATGTAACCAACAGAGACTGCACAATGGCATAATGTGGCTTTAGGGTAACATGAGGATGTGCTTGGCCAACGTAGATACAGTGGGAAGATGTAATAATTACAACACCACCCACCAACAAACTCAAAGCCATTATTTGGCCATCACATTCAATTAACAAATATGAATGAAGTGTGACTGACCGCTTATGCTGCTTGCAGCCTTTGACGTGTCAATCATTGTAGAAGATTCCACCTCCTCCTGCAGTGTTGAAACTGACCCAAGCAGACCTGAGAGAGAGGAGGAGGAGGCGTGGGGGATTAAAAATTATCCAAACTAGGCTGAAGTGTTATAGATCTGATCACAACAACAAATTAAAAAAATGTAATGTGCAATCCAATGAGATGCATCTACAGTTCCACGCAATACAGTGTTTCCCATACAAAGGCTCATATGTGGTACATCGCCACAATATCGGCACAACCGTCGCAAAATAAAAAATTGGTCTATGTATAGAAATTGATCTAAACTTATCTCTAATGCTGTGCCTATGAGGTGCAGGGCACCAAACAAAAAATTACCTAAGGAGCAATATATATATATATATGTTGTTTTTTTAGGGTATTTTGCCAACAATAAGCGGACAGGTTCTTTTAGGCCGCCCAACACACTGTAGGACAATGCACTTACTGAGTCCCTTGTAGCTGGAGAGCTGTTTGTAGACTTGTTTCATTCTCTCAATATTGAGCCGGCTCTGTTGGGCATGGTCAAGCATGGGCTTGGGGTAGTCCACTCCCACCACACAGTTTGCTGCTTTCTGCACTGCATGCGGGGCGCTCCACGGTTCATGGATGTATCGGTTTGGGTAGGCCCTTAGTTTGGGGATGTAACGCCTGGAAACGCATACAAACACACTGCACGTGTTAATGTCAAATGCTTTATTGTAGTGGTGAACTTGGTTATGACTATTGCTACTACTGCTTCTCACATCCCACCAATCACATTATGTCATAGTAAACTAGTTCAGAGGGGAATGACAAATGTCAAGCAATTAATAAGACCACCTGTGGCAGTGGCCTCAGTCTATAGCCGTTAAAATGTCAGACTCCATTATATTGTATAATAATGCTAATGCTAATAATGCTATTGGTTCTTAATACAGATATGGTATCCATACTGGTAACTGTTGGTTTTGGTTCAGAATGCAAGACCAAAAGATTAAAACTTCAAAACAAAATAGCCTTTTAAAATATTACATTTTAGAATAAGAGAAAGAGAAGACTATACAGAATAATGAAAAAGAAGTACATATCACAGAGAAAAAGCAAACATGTCATCCAAGTTCTCTGAATCAGCTTAATGGAAATTGCAAATACTATTCATCTTAAGACACATTCATGTGGGTTAACAATTACAAGTTCTGTAAACCTTGTCTACTAGCACTCGCACCCTGCAGAGGACCACCTAAAAATCTTTTGCAGTTCCCATGAACCAAACATCGGTGCAGGGTTCTAACGCACCTGATGTAATCTCCAGAGGGGTCTGTCCTCCTACCAAACCCCACAGGGCAGTAACAGTGGAAGAACTGCTGGAAGAAGGAGCTACAGGAAAGCCACATCCAGCTGCCTGCATTGATGCTCCAGTCTGCATCCAGCAAAAGCTCTTCAAACACCTGCAGCAAAGGACACATAAAACATATTGCCATAAGGCCTTATTCACACCAAAATATCCTCTCTGCAAGTGAACAAGTGAATAGTGCAACCGTTCAGACATGTGCTCATACAAAAATAAACAAATAAATAAATGTAAAAACCATACAATCGGAGAAAAACACACTGTGTTTAATGCTTCCACTGTTCTCACAGCTGGTATTCTGAATCCATGAATCACATTGTTGAGAAGTTGCAAAGAGTTGAGAAGAGTCTCTTCTAACATTCGTGAAGCCATATTGATTCATAATGTCTAAATCACAAAATCAATCCCTCCTGGTATTGACGACTTTATCACTAGGATCGCCCTGTGCATACACACTCTGGTATGCTTTACTGGGTACACATAGCTAGTACCTTGTAAGACCCCCCTTTAGCATTAGGACAGCCTAAATTCTCAGCAGCATGGATTCCACAATCTGCTGGAAAAGCTCAATGCTACCGCTCATGCTACCAACATGCTGTTGCACCTAATCTGAAAAGGTCTCCATCAGGGTGAGATCTAGGGACTGTGTAAGCCATAAACTAAAGCTACTGTCAGGCAGGATGGATGTTGTTTACATCACATTCTGATCCTGCCATCAGCATGTCACAACATGACTTGTCGGATCAGGCAATGTTTTTCCATTCTTTAATTGTCCAGTTTTAGTGATCACATGCTGACTGTAGCTCGAGACGACACACAGCTCCAAAACAGCAGTGAGTGAACTAGCGCCTCTGCTATCACTACAGAAAACTGAATATATGATGAGCAAAGATGACTGAAACTGCCCCAAAAAAAAACTTCTTCACCATTTCCACCCCAACAAACCACTAAGAAATAGAAATTTATGTTAGAGAGAAGTATGACAGTAAAAAGAGAAAGCGACATGCTGCATGCAAAAACGAGGTTAAACATAGGTGGTGTCTATTCCAGGTGGGTATTGAAGTCTTCAAAAATACAGTTATCACTTGCTGCCACTTGGGGCCGCCAACAGCTAAATCATAGTGCAGGCTTAACTGTATCCTGCACGTGTATAAATGCTGTGGTCTGCAGCATCTAACATAGTACATCCTCTGGCTCCTCCTCCTTTACTCTGCTCTAACAGATACACCATAGTGTGGGAATGGAAATTTCAAATAACAAGTGTGGCTATGAATGCAAGCTGCCTACATGTCTCAGAAATCCAGCATTATGTACCAATTATTGTCTTATTTACGTGGAACCACTAGGCCGCATCGGGGAAAGTAACATGGTGACAATAAGTCTACAATTGGCAAGGGACAGGCTCAGCGCACCTTCATGCCACATTCCCAGCTGAGCCACAGGTCTCCTCTTGTTAAGAAGCAGGCCACAGCATGCCTGGCCAGGTGGTGGATCCAGCCCTCCTGCTTCAGCTGGGTCATGATGGCATCAATCCAGGGAAACCCCGTCCTTCCCTCTGCCCACTTAACCAACGCCTCAGGGTTGCGGTCCCAGGGGATCTGCACACAGATAGGGTTTTCTTCCATGCGGTCGAAGGTAGGGTTGTTGGTGGCTACCGTGTAGAAGAATTCTCGCCACATGAGCTGACCGTAGAGCGAGAGGGGCAGTGTGCCGTTTTTCCTCACCTGAGGGGTGGGTTGAAAGAACAAGAACACATTTGAGGTGTACTCAGGGGATGATGTGGTAAAGATGAGGGGTTTGGTAAAAAAGAAAAAGTGAATAATGTTGAAAATGAACTGTCGCAGATGAATGAACTACCAAGATGGTGTCAAACTCAAAGGGTCAGGGCCATCAACATGGCGAGTAAACAGCAAAGAGGATAACAAGTACAGTATTGCAGATTCATCAGTTCTGAACTAGTTAAATCAAAAACATTTA
>OOFE01002466.1:7724-19937 GCA_900323365.1 Monocentris japonica | reverse complement strand
TATCCGGTGGCACCGTTACATGGAGGTGTACTGACAAATATATGCATTGACAGCTTCACTGATATGCCTGGCAAGATCATCGTCAGCGCAACGCCAGCACTTAGCTCAGGGCAACACTGTGAGCTATGAGTCATGGAAAGTGCTTTGCTCCCTCTAAATATGGATAAAAAGTGACATCAAAAACACTGAAACCATTTGATCCATTTTTGGAGAAGCTTCATAAAATAAGAATTACGCAATATTTTGTCTTTCCACCACATGACATATTGCTTACGTGTGGATGCTCTTTTCTTTCATCAATCTCACCAACTTTGTTCTGTCTCTCTTTTTGCACTACCTCGCTTTGTTTTGTAATACCTTTAATACCTATTTGCCTCCATCTCTCAATGTCTTTAAAAACCCTAATTCTTTTTCATTTCCACCCCCTCATCCTCTCTCTCTCTCTTTCTCTCTCTCTCTGTCTATTCTCTCATCTCTTCTACTACAAGGCTCTACATCGGTACACCAAGTGAGCCTGACCACGTGCTTTGAGGTGACAGATAGGGAAACCAGAGATGTGGGTTGTAGAGAGAGAGAGAACGATAGAGAAGGACATAGAGGGAGAAGGAGGGCAGAGCGCTGACGAATCAAGGTTGTTGACACTGAAAATGAGGGGAGAGAGAGAGAGAGAGAGAGAGATGGAGGAGAGGAGCAGGGGAAAAGCAATATAATAAGCAGGTGAAAAAATAGATTTGAGAAGCGGGGAAGCCACTGCAGCAAGGAAAAAGTGACTTCCTGTAATGAATGGTAAACCTAATAGTACGCCAAATGCATGTTTGTGAGACAGATGACTGACACATTGGGTGACAAAATCCTTGTACATAAGTTATGAGTAGGGACACTTTTATAAGCTGTGGAAGCCAGTATTTCAGCATGTTCATAGATTTTCAAGATCTTCAAAAGCTTTCAGTGCTCTACAGGCAGCATAGGAAACCATAGGCCGGGAGGCGATGATGGTGTGTGTGTGTGTTTGTTCACACTTAAGTGAGATAATTGAGATGACAATCATGAAAACAATTTCCAAAAAAATAAACAATAATTGGTGAAAAAATCCAAATTGTTCACCCAAGTGACGCAACTGTAGTGCACCCCACTTCAAAGACGGTCTCATCACACACTGAAATGAACGGTTTGGTGATATACAGACTTAATCTCATGAATAAAAGATCAAAGAGAAAACTTGCTGATTGAGAGAGAGGAAGTGAGAATCAGCACTACGCTAGTCTTCTGGTTCACTTCACAGGAGAAAAAAATGGGTTAAACACCTTTTCTTATATAAAACGGAGAAAAATGGTGTGTTTGACTGTAAGTGTGGAGGAGAGATTTAGAAATGTGCTGGCAGTATTAAAAATGTGCTGGTGGTATTGAGTGAGAGGTTTTCTGACAGTCCGCAACATAATCTGGTATTCTTGACTGCCAAGGCTAATCACACTGTGCTATACTAGACTTAGCTACACTGACTAAAGTGTCGCTACGTTCAAATACCATATTTAAAGCAATGATACCCAGGCAGCATTTTGAGACAACGTAGATGGGCAATGTTTGCATCAACTGTGACTACCAGTTTTGTTTTCATTATACGTTTGTTCCTTATTACCTGTTATCCATACTGCCAAATGCCCATCCCTGTTGAAGGCAAAACTGCCCATTGTAATTGTCTAAAAATGTTGCATGTGTATCACCACTGCAATAATTCTTTACATAGCAAAGCTTCTGTCAATGTGATTGGCATGATTAACTAATAACCAGTGTATCATCATCATCATATACACCAAAAAATCAAGCAAAATTCAGATTACCTTTTTCAATATGTAGAACATGATATATTGTGTGCTTGATCGTGTTGGATTCACATATAGAAACAGATTCAGATCACTGATTTATTTCTTAGTTAGCATTACTTTTTGTAGAGCATGATGCCACGGTGCAGAGAATCAAGCATCCAGCTAAGCAGCTTAGCAAGCCTATAACACATAGTGTTGCTCCCAGCGCCTTGAAATGCATGTGTCTGTCAGACTAGCTTGATCGACTCCCTGTAGGTCATCCACCATACTTACCTGACGCTCAGACTCCAAGGTATTTCAGTCGAAAGCAATAGTTGGGCATCCTGGTGGATCAGCAACTTTGGCTGCATACCATGTGCTCACCATGTTGTAGTTCAGCTTATGCCATTTGTCACGTCATCGCCTTTTTCTCTCCCATCTTTGCTTTGACTCTCCTCCTGTGCGCTCTCTGGTAAAGCGGAAAATCCATAAAGAAATCAATAGCAAATTACACCATAAAATATATTCCCTTGCCTAGCAAGATACATGGCGTGATATTGCATCAGCCTGCTTTAAACATTCATAATTTCATACATTTTTTTATCAGATGAAATTAGAACTCTTAGCTACACATAACACATTTATGTACCATTAAAACAATTCACAGTCTATGCAAAAATGCAGTGTCTAGGAGTCTCTTTTCTAACTCCAAGGCATCTGCACAAAGAATATCTTTGACTGTGCAAAGGCCTCTTATTATTAACTTGTCAAGTTAGGCACCTGTCTCTGTGCATGTTTTCAGAAAGTGGTTAAATGAGGTTAAAACAAAATTACGTTGAAAGAAAAGAAGAAGAATTATCTGTTATCCTTCACTGTTTAACTGAAAAACGTTAACTGAGTATGATGTCAGTTGAGAAAGGAGTAAGCTGAGCCTGTGGGTAAGATGAGTCACCCCTTCTATCTCTGCAACCATACACAAAGTGAATCATGCTAGCACAGATTTAGGAAGTGTAATTCTTTCCGGAGAAGAGCGCAAGAGTCAAAAAAGCGATTTTTACAACATCAAGCAATTTCATCATAAAGATGTCCTGATTCTTGTATCTAAATGCAAATAGATACGTTTGACATTTTGTTATGTATTAGTTTAAGGCTTTATAAAGTACAATATGAAGCCATAAATGTAGCATAACTGTGGGTCTGAGTCTTGTCAAAATGGTGGTTGTGGGGTGAAATGTGCCTCTCACCCCCCAAATTGATTGCACTTACCTTCTATTAAAATGTAGTTAAGTTAAACGTATGTATTCTCAGGTGGTATTTTCTAAGATTACAGAGGAGAGGAGACATCGTTATGCCACAAGACTACAAACAAATAGGGAACAGGCCCCTTGGAGGATCTAAGAGCAGCGTGTCAGAAGAGAAGTCAATTTCATCAGTGGCAAGGGACCAGTGTCACTGATGTAACATCAGACATATGCCCACACACACGCACGCACACACACACACACACACAAGTTCTGTATTGTTCCAGTGTTAAAATGAAAGAAATCATTGTGCTGACCTGAAGTCAACACATTTGTTTAATATATTTTTAATATTTTATTTTATAACATGAGTGAGCATGAGTACATTTCATTTCCATGGATGCCCAACAACCTTAAATATATATAGTAAGTCAGCAAGAAGTCAGGGAGATTGTATGCCGTTCAAAGTTTTACATTTACATTTTACATTTTAGGCATTTAGATGATGCTCTGATGATTTACAGTGAGAGAAACAGCAAAATAAGCTTCAATTCCTAGATCACCAAAAGTACAAGCAATCAAAAACAAGGAGTGCAAAGGCCAGGGTCTTAGGGGCCTCACAATACCCCCAAGACCATAAAACGATCCTGTTAGAGCAAAACCCTAGAAAATTGAATAGAATAAGAGCTAGGCAGAGTGATAGAAGGGATTTGTTTTGATAAAGCAATTAGAGTGGGTAGAGGAGAGGCAATGTGATTCAGGGGAGAAAGGTGATGTACTTCTTGAAAAGATTAATTTTCAATCTACAGTGGAAGATGCAGAGATTTGTAAAAAGGACATTTTGTACAAGGACATCATTTGTGATCTTGGATAAAGTGCCGCTTTACTGCACAGAATCACAATCATTGTTTTGGATTGTTTGGGGTTGCACAGAGTGGACATTGATTGTGGAGTGTGATTGAATTCCATTTTAATGCAGTTTAACTGGATGTTCTGAAATGTGAGCATTTGGGTTCTGCCTTTGCTTTAATTACCAAATTGCAGCAATCAATACTTGATCTCTACACTCCCACTGTGATTGCCCTTTAAAAGACCAATTAGACTTGTTCTGTTTGATGAATGAATATTTGTGTGGAGCTGCCTGATATATTTGTTTGGCTTATCACTTTGTTCTGTGTCAAAGAGTCAAGAGTGGAAACTTCCCGCTGCCATTGGAGGGAGGCGAAGCATAGTAAAGGTTCTTCAGTGACAGAATGACTGAGGCTTAGAGCCACAAGTCAGAGTCTCTCCCTGCTTCCTCGCTTGCCAAGAAATACCACATGAACAGGACTTTTCATTCGGAAGAAAGATTCAATGTAAAATAGAGTAAAATCAGTAAAAACTAATGTAAAACGTTCAGATTATTATGAGGGTAGTTTTAAGAGCGCTGTTTAATGGGTCAGTGCTGTTATGGAGTGCCAGAGGCCTGGAGCCACTGTTTGGTGTTTTGGACACGTAGAATAGTGGTGATTGACTGGAGTCAGAGATGAGACATGGATAGAAATTACTCCGCTGCCCAGTGCAGGCGGGAATCAGTTTACTGAGGTATTGATAGGTCAGGATATTGTGTTCACTTATATTATTATATAAGTGAACTGGCAGCCAGGATAGTTCAGTAATACCTATGCTGTGAGCCCTTTTCTTGGTTTTGTAAGACGATTGATGGATTTAAGACATTTGAAGTCAGTTGATGGATTTATCAGGAAGGGAGCTGAGGAGGGAATTACTGTTGTTAATGTGAAAGAAAATGAAAGTGTGGACCAATTATTTGTGGCAGACCGGGTCGCTGACAAGCTTCAAACAGGTGGTTTCGCAAATGTGCCGAAAGTGCTCTGTGAGTGGAATGAGCTACAAAAATCCTTCAAATTGGACAGATTCATCCGAATAACAGCTTTAAAGAACTCTATGAGGGACTTACTCACACACACACCTGTAACTTCCCGATCCACACAACCTTCCTCATTTGTCGTAATTGTGCTTATCTTCTGTTTCTTATAATCTCTACCGTGTATTGTTTTCGTGTTGCCTTCACTTGTGCTTCCTCCGCAAGTCCCATAATTCTCTTTCAGCAATAAATAAGAGGAAGAGTCCGTTTTGTGCCTCCTTTATTTTCTTTTTTGCTGCCATGTCTTGTGTTGTTTTGCAGACTGCTGTTATTATTGTATTTTACACTATATCACCGTCCGTTAGTGTTGAGTGTTTGTGTCTGTCTGAACATTTTCAGTCCCCTCCACTTTTCCCTATAAAGAAGAAACAATTATTTAACAAAAAGCAACAGAACTATCCCATCATCCCTGCAAAGAAAGAAAACCTGAAATGAAAATCTCTGCTGTATGACTTATACCCCCCAAGGTATTAGAAGCACATTGGTGAGAAATCAGATGATAACAAAACAACCAACTGCTGAAATAGTCATGCCATCTTGGCTGTACAGGGTGCCTAGCATGCTGTGGCAGGGCTGACTGGACATCCTGTTCACCTCGTTATGTAGTTATTTTCACCACTGTTATGTCCTTGTATGATAATGGTGTTTGTCTTTTTATTGGAACATGCACAAAAAGTTAACAAACCTATCGTCTTATATCATCTCTGTTATCTATCTATTGTTATCTTTCTTCACCACATCATGGCTTAGCACACCAGTGATTAAAATAAAGATGTTGTCTGTGTACACACTGTGCTATGCCCAAGTGTCAGCAATAGTTGGAAAGAGCAATTTCACTTACAAAACGATGCCTTCCAAGAACAGGATGTCATCCCACTCCTCTGAAAAACAAGAGGAAGAAGACAAAGGTCTTTGGAAACAGACACATACAGTATCTTGTCAAATTCTCACCATCTTTGGTCAGAGACAGGCATAAATAAGCATGTCCCTGTGCATGCACTCTGCTACTCTAATACATTACATTACATTACATCATTACAGGCATTTAGCAGACGCTTTTATCCAATGCGACTTACAATGAGTGCATTCAACATAGGTAGGCAAAAGAACTACTAGTCACCAGAAATCGTAAGTGCATTTCCTTCCTAAACAAGCATCTAAGAGCAGAACCAGTGCTAAGGTAAAAATGCAATAAGTTAGCTACCTACTTTTTATTTAAACAAATGACAAATAAGTGAAACATATAAGCAAGTGCTAAGACAAGTAAGTGAAACAAATCTGTTGCCATCAAGATAGATAGATAGATAGATAGATAGATAGATAGATAGATAGATTGAGAGCTTGTCTTGATCGAGGTTGGATTTCCCCAAGTGAACTCACAGCTGCTGTTTTAAAGGCAGCAGGCACTTCTCCTGTCTGTAAAGATTTGTTGACACATGTGTAGATGATTTCAGACAAGTTAGGGGCAGGGGATTTAAAGATGGGTGTGGGGCAGAAGGGGCAACTGGTGCACTTGGAATTGGGGCTGATGGCCTGCAGAATCAAGGATGTGACCTCAGTAACGGGGTGAAGTGGCAGCGGCTGGGGCTGTCATATTTCTTATGATTTTGATTACTTCATTCATTTGCACAGAAAAAAACAGAGAACAGTTACATAATTCAGGAGTGGCAGCTTGGGAGCCTAAATTCAATTTCTGGTTGAGAGGAGGATTTGGGGGTCACCTTGATCACTATCATTCAATAATTTTATAGGGAGTTTTTGAATGACAGCAAAGATTATGTCATATATACATGTATATATACTAATGTGAGTAATGGTCACAGGCTGAGCACAGCCAGCTAATTCAACATTAAAAATATAGATTTGAAGTCAATCAATTCTGAGATGTATCTCAATTGAGACGTCCAGTGATAAGTGCACAGACATCCTCTTGAGTTTAAATCTTGGCCACCTATTATTCCATATGAAATTAGTGATAAACTGGTTAATCCTCTGAAAATACCTAAAGGGAATATCATTTGGCAACATTTAATATATAAAGAATATTATATTCTTGGCAGTACCTTCATCTTAATTATTGAAATACAGTCAATTAAAGAAATTCATAGTACAAACTATCTTGTTAAATCTTTTTTAATCTTTTCTATTGTCACGTTATACTTGATTGAATTGTTCGTATTGTGTGGGATGAAAACCAAGACATGAAAGGTGAAAAGGGAAGTCTGGGTTGGATCAGAATAACAACACATCATCAGTTTACAAACCACTCTTAAGATTGTACATATTCGTCTGTGTACCACTTCTTTCCTCGGTCATTATCAATAGCGGACACAGTACAATGGGTGAGCATTTAAGGCAGCAGAACAGGCCGCTTGATAGTCTGTATAGACTTATAGGTACACACACCACATGTGCACACACATTCATACCAACACACACACACACACATGCACACACAATCTTGGCTTTAGTCCTCTCCTCCCCTTCCCTCTTCTCTCTCTCTCTCTCTCTCTCTCTCTCTCTCTCTCTCTCTCTTCCCTTCCCACCTCTCCCCTCCAGAGCTCAGCAGGAGACGACTTATTGAACAGAGTTCTGGGGCAGAAACACATTCCATCATTTCAAAGTGACTAATTTTCCTTCCCTCGTGCTCTTTCTCTCAAAGTTTTACTCTCGCTTCCCCTTCCTTTCTTCCATCCCCCACCTCCATCTTACTCTCTCCATGTCTCTCCCTTTTTTCAGCTCCTCGCTCTTCCTTTCTCTTCCTTTCTCCTCTCTCTGCAGACCAGGTAATCCTCTCTGCCTCCTCCTCTGGGAGAGAAAGGAGATGACCCGCTGCTTCCTAATTACCTCCACCCTCTTCTATTCTTCTCCCATTATTCTATTAGTATCTACTACGTAATAATCATTGGGGTGGAAATTGGATCTAACAGCTTCGTGCAGATGCGTGGCATGAGAAAGGATGCAAGAGACAATTAAATGGATCTGGTTTCCCAAACTAGTTCGGTGAAGTTCATGTCAAATAGATGGGGGCAAACAGAGGAATTATGAACATGATGTTACTCCAACAAGAGTCAGGTATTAATTTTCTACAACTCTGTAAAACCCTCTGTGCATCGGCTGTATATAGTGATTGATTTTGCTGGAGGATAAAAGAGAGGATGTTATGCTTCTTATAAAGACAGAGTACGCAGTGCATCCCATAATAAATGTCAGAGGAAAAGTGAGGGGAGATTATGCTTTACCTTCGCCACCATCCCCCTTGTTGAATGTGAACAAATTACATGTTCTCGTACATGCTCTGTGGAAAAAGCCATGTTGCAGTATATTGCACTGACAAGATACATTATTGCATGGGCACTATTGATAGTGTTAGCATGTGTATCTTATCCTCCATTCATACAGCAGGATTTTCAAACAGTTCCTCATGGAGTGGAACAACGGCAGTTCAGTGGCAGTGCAGCAAAAAGTGGATCTTCTATGTACCTCATGCATTTGTGACAGTCCTCCTGCTAAATCTCTTTGGAGGAGGCTTTTACCCAAAGTGCCTTGCAGTACTTCAGTAAGTTCATCCATTTTTTAGTATAGGTGATCCCTACGAGACTCAATCTCTTAACACTAACAGTGGCTACATTTACATGTAACCTGGTTATTGGCCATACTTCAGGTATTATTTAGGTTAAGCTGATTTCATGCCCCTTTGATAACCTGCAATCGAGACTTCCTGTTGCCCTGAATAAAAAAGTTAACAGAACATTCCTGTGTAGCTGTCATGTCCTGTCCATAAATAGAACGGTCCGCCACCAGAAAAGCATGGCTGAAGTTACTATTTGACTGAGGTTACTTCTTATCCCAATACTAATAGCAATACAGCTCGCTGCTATGTTGTCTGTTGCTCTGTTGCTATGCGTAGCTATAGTACAAATCAAGGGTGCATAACTTTTTGTAAGAGATGTATGACCGTTGTCACACATACCAAGTTCAGACATTACATGTGTCGACCCAAAACCGGGTTACTTGGGTAAACGCAGCCATTGTTAGTGTCATGCTCTACCCTGCTTTTGTTTTGAGCTTTTCATCCATTTAGTTGCATTGTTCTTCAAACCATATCAATGGGATTCACAAATTCTTTTGAAGATGGCTAAATGGATATTTGTCTCTCATTGGTCCTCAGATTCAACATAGTTAAGATAATAAAGTACATCCTAAAAGACCCCTCCCACCCCAGTCATAAACGTTTCATTTTGCTGCGGTCCCATACCAACAGGTACAGAGACCGTTTTTACCTCCTCCTGATCACTTAACACCCCACCACACACACACATACACACATACACACACCACCGTACCGTGACTTTATATTGTATATACACTGATACTACCTCGCCCCCTACATAAACTGAGACACTTTTTATCTTATACACTTTTATCTCGACACTTCATGTGACACTTGTCACTTTATTCTATTTTTATTTAATTGTTACTGTACATTGTTACTTCATTTTTATGTTGCTGAGAGGAGAGTTGAAGACGAAGCACTTCATTGCCAGCAACCAGTACTGTACTGTTACTGTGCATTTGATGAATAAACATGGAACTTGAACTTGAACCTCCTTCAGATGTAGTCACAATAAAACAGCAGAAACAAAAACAGCAGAGTAGGAGAGTTGTCACAGGCACAGATGTTTCTGATGCTATTTCATCAGATATAATGGAATGTCAAACACCGTCAGCAATTAAAAAGGCAGCAACTGTATGATATTATATCTGAATCAATTATTACATGCAACATTACCCTTAGATTAGTAATAGGATATAAAGGCCTGTTGGAATCATCAGAAAAAAACATCATGGCATCTTCATTTTTCTTTCCCATAGCTGTCAGAAACTGATATTGTCTGCTTGAATCCTTTGTATCTGCTTTCCTGTACAAAGCTACGGTCTAGAAGGCTGGTAAAGTCAATTTGATGGAGACCTCCAAGCCGCCATTTGTCCAGTACATGCTGTCCATGCACCAAGTGATCCTCGCCAGCAAACTATATCCACTATACAAGTGGAATTTATCATGCTGCAACACTTTTCCTGTCTCACAAAATGTGATACTTGGAGCCAGGCTCAGAACAGATACCACAAACACAAGCTTGCATGCAAGAAAACACACACACAAAAACATACTCACGGTATGTCTCACCCAGACACAACAGGTTTTTTTTTTTACGATTATCCTTTCTATATTGCTTTTTGTTTTTCTTATTGTTCATGTAGAATTAATGTTATTTTATTATGCTGTCTGATATTTGATGTTATATTGCTTCTCCCTTGTGAATCAAAGCTTGTGACTTTACAGTCCCTTCTGGAATTATTGGGACCTTTGGTAGAGATGAGCCAAATAGGTGTAAAGGATTAGCAAGTAATACAGTATGGCATACTGGAAGCACATACATGGAACACTGATGAGATTTTACCAAATAAACTCAGAAGAGAAAAAGAAGACAAATCCAAGGCAAAAGTTCCAAAGGCTTTATTTCATCAGCTAATGCATGAGTTGGAAAAAAACCCACTCCAAAGCACAGATGGACCTTCCTACATAATATGTATTTAATTACACAGAAAAACTAAACAAAACTAAAATCATCTTTTCAACAATGGGTGACAAACAGCTTTTCTCAGAATATAATTTATTCTATAATAAAAACAAACACAATTGCTTTTGAATTAAAAGAAATGTGTCTTTATTTTGAGAATAGACTCTAGCTCATTACTTGTGTTGTTTATCTTTTAAAGAGTTTTTTCGTTCACCAAGATGGTGATCTTTGCTAAGGCGGCCAATAATTCTGGATAACAGTTTGTTTTTCTGTATAAACAATTGCATTCTTTTAAGCAGAGAGTTTTCATATCCTCAGGGGTTTATCTCTCTCACATTGTTTTTTCATTTATTTTAAATAAAACAAAACTGACATAAATGGAGGGATGAATGTGTGTGAGGGATGAATTACTGCAGTTCTGTCATTGTGAATTTCTACATGTATTGTGAGACATATTATTTTTATAATGGAACATCACCTGTGTGTGTGTGTGTGTGTGTGTGGGTGGGTGTGGATGTGTATTTATGTGTGTGTGTATGAGCATACGTAACAATCTTTGACCAATAACCCCTGAAGACATCACAGGTACTGTATGTGAGTGTGTGTTTGTGTGTAGTGTACACCCAACATGATTGTACACCTGCACAGAGAAAATTGAAGAGAAAGAGAGCGTGGGAGAGAGAAAGAGAGAGAGGGAGAGAGAAAGAGAGAGAGGGGGGTTAAAGAAAGAGAGAGAGAGAGAGAGAGAGAGAGAGAGAGAGAGAGAGAGAGTGTGTGGGTGAGAGGAAATGAGAGAGAGAACAGGAAAATGAGATAGTGAGAGACCGGGGGAGTGAGACAGGAAGCCTGTGGGAGAAGGAATAATGCTAGGATCTCAAGTCCTTCTTATGGCATTGCTCTCACACCTTGACCTCCATTGTTCCTGCTGGGGCATCTCTGAAGGCCTACCAGACGCTGCTCTGGGCTGCTGTAATTCACTTCAGAGCTCAGAGATAAAAAGCAAAGGCAAATCCAATGGAAAATTCCACTCATAGCTTTTATTTGTAATTACAATGGAGCAGAAGAAAACACTGTTGTGTCCACTGTTAATAGACAATAGAGAGATGTTTTCTGTCGTGGTCTTTCCACCATAGCTATGAGGAGAATGTAGTGGAGATATGTTCATAAATGGACTTTTCCCTCCCACTTTAACATATCTGCCAGCCTACAGAGGACACTCTGTACTTATTAATAGATATTTTCACCAATGCATTTGAGAGCAATGTGCATATATTCAGTGAGCAACTGTGTGAAATGCGAACCCCCTCTACCTGAGCTCTCTGGCAAGAAATGCTCCATTGTACACAGAGAATCTGTCTGATCAATCTCCTCTGTAAATAGCTCCTAGACTCAGAGAGAGAAAGATTATTGCTCAGATCAAAGGAGGACTGTCTTCCGCATTTGAGGCATCGGCACCTCAAATATACTCATTAGTCTCAGGCAGTTAAGCCGGGTACACCTTTTGCTCTGAATAAGTTAGTACGATAGATGGACACGGCTTTGCAGGGGTGCTGAACAAAGACAGAACATGACTGCATTAAAACCAAATGACAAACAAGTCAGTTGTATTTGAGGGAAATTACAGCAATTTCCTCTTATTTAGAAAAGTGCTCCTCATCCCGCCA